>JAPMOQ010004550.1:0-11198 GCA_026543055.1 Argiope trifasciata | reverse complement strand
AATTTTATTACCTAATTAGTTGACATCTCTTTTATAGTTAAGACAAAGCAAAGAGATGTCTTGATTTGTTTGACCCGATTTACAAAGGTAAATTACAGAAAATAATTGTGTGAGCTGTAAAGTATTTCTTTTAATCATAATGCTTCTTAATTAGTTAGAATAAGTTTGAAGAAAAAATCCAATTTGTTATTTTTCATTAATTCATTATTTAACAGGAATACTGGTGGAATGTTGATTATGAAAATCTACGTTAAATTTATTTTATAATTTATTTATTACTCGAGTTTAAACTAGACTAGATTAACTATTGGCTAACTATTTTTGCAAGGTTAAATTAGGTGAATTTTTTTATTTGTACAGGCGTTAATCTGCTGTATAATATAAATTGTTAGAATTAAAGCTACTATGATCATTAACATTACTGGTTTTTTAAATTGAATTTATAAAAGCTAAAAATTCTTTAAGGAGTAAACATTGATTATAAATATGGATGCTATTTGGAAACCTTTTAGAGCAGCTAATAATTTTCAAAAATTCGACTTCATTCTTATTCTTGCCTCATTAAATTGAACAAAACTTGTTGATTAGTAATTAGTACCAAGATTTAAAAATATTTCCTTAAACTAAAGAAGAATTTCAAGTAAGTTGATGAAAGCTTAAAAATGGCTATTCGCATTCAAGTATATGCTCGTATCATTTTCACTGATAACTTATTCTAATGAGATAATTTTTTAAAGAAATTCAGTTCAGGGAATTTCATATAATATTCACTTTCATATTCACTAATAATAATAACTTGGAAAATTAACCTCCAAAATTTTTCTTTTCAAGATACTCTAGATAATGAGAGAATTCGAGGAAAGAGAATCAAACCGTGACTGTTCCCCATTAGTTTAGAATGTTCTTATGTTACAATTTTGGGGGCTGAGTAACTGTGATATGTGAGTGTTAATCTTTAATTTTTAACGTCAATTTTTCAGATTTATATGTGATATAGTTCATTTTTGGCGCTGTCAAAATATTTAATGATGTTCAATATATAGATCTCTGAAAAATGCGGTTTTACCATTTTAATAATTTAAAAAGAAACATTGGACTTCGATGCAACTTGAACCTAGTTTGAAATTAAGGGAGAAATCTCGAAACTTCCATTTTGAAATAAAATGGAAGTTATCTAGATATCGCCTTATTCCTTAATAATCTTTGTCATTATGCATTATTACCCATTATTTATTGCAAATACTTGCCAATTACGGACTGTTTTTTATAATAGGATTTTAATTTAATAATACATTTAAAATAATGAGGAAGGCAAAACACAGTAACCCAACTCCAACCACTAATCGGATTTCGCCTCTTTCTTTTTCTATTGAAATATCTTGGCTTCTAGATAAGTAATCAAGAGTCGTCTGTTATTTCGGGAATATAGTATAATGTAAAGTAGAACACAGTTCATTTTTATGAGAGGGGGGAGAAACTTCTTCAATCTTAATCATACTACTTATTCCCAATTTTTTTTTTGTCGTATTAGGTCCCGTATTTTGTCGTATTAGATGATCATCAATGATCATCTATGCTCTTCCATTTCATTTTGAAAGGTATCATAGTATAAAACTTATAGTATATATCTAACTAGAATGATTTCTTCAATTTTCATCCCCAAATAATCTCGCCATTTTGCATCTATAGATAGTCTATAAGAATGCTCTGTAATGCTAATTTCAAACAATACTTTTGTTTAGTTTTTGGTATATTGAGTGTAATTAAACTAATGAATGTGATAAAATGTAGTTTGATTGATTTAATTAATCTTTATTAATAATAGTAGACGCATTAATCTATATACGTGAAATTGAATATCTGTCAGAACCTTCTATAATTCCACACTTCTTGGCAGATTCGAACGGCATTTGGTGTATATATTCCTTGGCATATAGATAAATTTACTGCGTAATTAAAAAAGTTCCTTTGAATCCTCTAAAATGAGTGAAATAGGGGTTGGAAGATTACATTTAACTGCCATAACTTCAGAACAAATCATTGGAGATAAAAATTTGCGCCATCTTAAAATTTAACTTTTTTGTGAGGTTTATTTCTATTTCTCTAAATTAATTTTGAAAACTTAAAATTTTTATAAGTCCCTTTTTTACCCGTTAAAATATGAAGCTTATTTTTTAATTGCCTGTGTTGTTCACGTGCCTTTGCAATCTTGAAATTTTTATATTTCTAATTTTGCTTTTATTGTGCAGTAATTTTTAGTTGAATTTGTTAAGTGGATGTTATAAATGTACGTGTGAAAGAATCCATCTTCAAGCGCTGCATTTTAAGAATTTCTATATTTGACTTCTCTCATATCTAAGTATTTTTGAAATTCTTACCATTCCCAAATGTATCTGTAACAAGATTCATAAATGCATGCGAATTCAAATAGTGAAATCTATACCGAAGAAGGATATTTCCTCAATCAATAAGAATATAAACGAAGCTGAAAATATTTTTAAATTGCACTATGGCATTCCCGATTATATCCCACATTGCATCTTGCTGTGTGAAAATTATTTAAATTTGCCTAAAGTTTATATCTGAGTTATGTAAATTTTCTAATTGTTGAAATTCTGTTATAGTTTTATTTTAAACAAATGAATATTATAATCTTTTGATAATCGAATTCTGTCTTTCCAAGACTTACAAAATTATTTCTGTCGTCACTTCATGGAATAGCCAAGAAGATCCTAACAGGAGAAAAACTAAAGGGAAATTAGTATTAGTTTCGATTCTAGGATATTAAAATATTTTTTTTTCCAAAAAATTTTTTATTCCCTCACAAAAACAATCACACAGCTTGAAGAGTTGCAGAAAAGGGATTGAAAATATCACATATCTACTGTAATACATACTTCTGTAATATGTGATATCTGCTGAAGAGTTGCAGATATCACATATTACAGAAAATATCACTTTCTTTTTAGATAAGAATCTCAAATTTCAAGTTATCATGCGAGAACATTAGAACATTACTATTTTTTAAGTTATTAAACAATTTTAAAACGGTTTGAAACAATCACGTGACTATCGGATTACGCATGCATCGATATTTAGAAAAACATTTTTTTCCCTTCCATTTTAAAATCTGTTGAGCCTCAATTATTTTTTTTTTTTTTTCTTTGCCAGCTAGAAAAATTGAAAATGAAAGTTTTTACAAAGAGTATTTTTTAGTGTTTCTGTTTATTAGTTTACATCGTTCGATGCCTCCCCTCGTTGTTTCATGTTGATCCCCCCTTTTCTTCCTTTTCCTTTTACTTTTTCGGGCAACAGCTTCTTACGCCCTATGCCCTTTATTTTCTGCCCACGTATTTTCAGGTTTCAGAAATCTCAAACTAAAACATCAAGCTCTCAAATGATTGAAAAATACATAAATAAAAACCGACGAGCGAAGCTTGCGCTATCATGTAATTAATACAGAAATAGAGCCGAAAATCTGTCTCTCAAATATTGAATTCTGTAATATTAAAATTTCATTATAAATTTGCCTGGTCTTTCTGTTCGTTTATCCTTTACGTGGGATTTTGAAGTTAATTATATTAAATTTAAACATGTTTTAGCTTTTAACTGGCAACTGCTTTCAATTATCCCTCTCTTAATGGCTTGCAAAATGGACTAAATACTATTTGCGTCAGAAGAGCATTTTTGAAAACAAGCCGTCTTAATCGAGTGGGTAAACGAATTTCTGTTATACCAAAGGTAAAGTGCTGTGTTGATGATAGAAAAAAAAAATATTTAACAACCAAGATTAAGTAAAGAAGCTTAATTTTAACATTTTTCCAATTATGAGTTGAATTTTTTTGAAGATTAATTTTTGGAATAATAAATAAAAAGTTTTCTTCGGAGAAAGAGGGGGAAAAAACCCTGTATTTCAGCTGGAGAAATATTTAAAATTCGAAGTAAAAACAAACAACGAAAAGCCTTGGGGCTTCTGGGGTAAAATTTTGAGGTAATTGTCATTTTCATATTTAAGGGATTATTTCTTGTTTAATGCAGATTTAAATTTCACTATCAATGAATTACTTAACGACATATTTTGTAATTAGCAATTAAATAGTAATTGCCTGTACGAACAACTCATTAAAGTATTAGTAAGTCACTGTTGAAGTAAACGTTAATTCACTGTTGACGTTTTTTTGAAAATAAAAAGGAAGAAAATATGCAACACATTTTCTTTTTAATGTATTTGTAATTCCATCACAAATTTGAATGATTATTTGAAATAAGATTCCTGAGTAGATTTCTAAGATTAATGAATATTTAAAAAATATTATTTAGGTAGTTTTCGATTATTTGGAAAACATTTTTATTTCCTAAAGTACTCTATATTTTGAAAAATTTGTAGATTTGAGGAGGAAGTTAATTTTTGAAATAAAATTTAAAAATTTATTGTTTTGAATTAGTTTTAAGATAGGCTTAGATTATCTTTACTTTAATTGTATGTATATTATTAGTTTCGTTTGTTTACTATCTATAATTCTAAATGGAATCTAGGGCCATACCGCAAGTTTATCAATATGAAATTTTAAGTTCTGTTCGTAAGCTTTTTAGAGGTTTTTTTTCAGGTATCTTTTTATCATTTTTTTTTTTTTTAATGACGTGGTTTTATCTTTAATGCTATTGTAGTTGATCTAAATAGTGAGTGACGTTCTTCTTTTGGTGTTATTTGTTGGTTCAGAAATATTTTGGTCATGTGTTAATTTTTTTCACTACTTTCTGTGTTGGAACTAGAATATACTATTCGTTTCTCTTTTCAAAATAATTCAAAAAGATTTTGTTAATATTGATACCATTCTTTTTATTTTAGAGTTAGAACTTCGATCTTAATAGTTTCTGCTTTTTGCACTCAGCCGACCATCCCGCCACAACTGAATGTCGCAGTATAGACAGGATTTGTTGTGGTCAAAATAGTAAATGCTATTGCCTTTTGGCTAAATTGGCACGATCAGGTCCCAAACCTTGAAAATTTATCTCCTGTTTTATTATTTCTATTTTCAAGTTTCCAAAACAATTTGACGAATTTTACAAATAGATGTATTTCATCAAAAATAAAAAATAAAAACCATACTACATCATTGCAAAATAATATACAGTTGCGAGTTGATATTATTAATTTCATAGGATTGAGTTGCCATTTATATAGATTTAAAAAATTAAAGGAGGAAATTAACAAATAATTTATTCATGCCTTTTAGAACTTTTCACGATCATTTGTTGTTTGCATTAAAAGTCGAATGTTTTTACAGCATGTTCAAAATGGAAAGTATTTTTTTACTGGATCCCCGAGATGAAAATACTCATTGGATAGCTTTTCAAACTTATATAAGAATTCTGGTATTGAAGTTCTATAAGAAGATAAGAATTTTGGTATATAGTTTTTTTCTAGTGGAAATCCAAAATGATAAAATTTATTGGGTAGCTTTTAGGACTAGTTTATGAATTTTGCTACAGAAAGACTATATGAATGCCTTTTAATTGTGTTAAGTGATATATCGATAATACAGGCCGATAATTTCATTTTGCTTCTTATAATTCTTATAGTTGCCTTTTTTTTAATTTTAAGTTTTTTTTAATTATCCGATTTGTGGTTGCTTTGTTTCCATGGAACACCTCGATGGGTTTGTGTAGGAATATCTTGAAAATAATATCAGAAAGTGTAATTAACTGGAGATAATATTCAACAACAATAAGATAAGAACCATATTAAAAGATACTTATCAGAAGCGAAGAGCAGCTTTGTCCCCATTATCAAAGTAACCAACCAGCATCTGTTCTCTAAATCTACTTTCATCTGGCAGCTAGAATTCGCTTACTTTAAACAATACTAATTTCGATCTGATATTGTAAAGTAATGAAGTTTCATCGGAGATTTAAAGGAAAAATAGTGGGTGCGAGATAAATTCTTATTAAAGCGCCATCTTTTGTATTCACTGCGAAAATGCCATTCACGTTTGCCGAAGCAAATTAATTTGCTAACACTCACGAATTCATCTGTCTTTAGCCTGAAAATATGCGTTCGATTTGAAATACGAACCTTATAGAACAAATATTTTGCCTTTAATCTCCGAAATATTTTAAATTCCTATGATCCTGAGTTCCAAAATATAATTCACAACCTGTTTGAGCATGCCCCAAAACAGCCTTATTTAACAAACAAGATCTAGTTTTTCCTTATCAATAAAACCTTGAGGTTACGACATGAAAGTTTCTGCTTTCATTTTTGCATACAAATAGGCACTCTTAGGCTGGATTCACTCCCAGACAGACTAACTAGGCAACAAGTATTGTAGAAAATGTCCGAGTCAGAGTAAAATTTACAATTGTACTAAATAATCCAACGTAAGATTAACCTTTGCAATGTTTGTGTCTTTGAATTACCAAAAAAGATTTGTATCTGTTTAATGTTTTTTTCATTTCTTTAAATTCCATACCCGTCTATGTTCCTAAAAATTTTAGGGTCAAGGCACAATTTCCTGTCATCCTTGCCCCCTCTTTTTTCGTGTGTGTGGAAGCAACGAATATAGAATTACTTAATGAAATACCAAAGTTTTCCATAGTCATTGTCCTATGCCTTTTTCAGAGCATGCCTGCATCTCCCTTTTATTTTTAGCTGTAGAGGGCTGTTAATTAAATACTTTGCATCGTTACAGCCAGCCAATGAAAAGAAGACTATGTGCGTTAAAAAAAGAAACCGAGGATCACTTTTTACCTTTAACATGGGCGGGCTTTTTTTTTTTCCGGACGTTGGCAGGGCCTGACTTAGCCTAATTGGTACCCGGGGCAAAAACTTCTTTGGGTGCCACTTTTTATTATTACTATTAATGAAACCTAAACTTCAGAAAGGAAACGTAAAATTAACTTTTTTTCGATTTGTGACCTCGCCCTCTGTTGTAAGGGCCCTGGGCAACTGCCCCGTATGCCCGTGCCTTAGTCATGCTATGGACGTTGAAAATATAGGTGCTGTCATTGTTTGCTTAATCGGCAGCTACATTAACTGTGTACGATTAGATATAACATCTCTCGCTGCATATTTGTATACACCTTGAATTAATATTCTATTTTCGTTCCGAATTTTTAAATAGCCTATGTAAATGAGTTCATATTCTAACTTCCATCTTTAATATTCTATATGTTTAACCTAAAAAGGACTGAAAGAAAAGCATTTAAAATATGATAACGCTTTCTCATTTTTTAAAAAAAATTTTGAATCCGTTGGAAAGCAAGGATGAGTTTTCAGATGAACTTATGAGATGTCCTGTCTGCTACTTATCTTTTTCATCTTAACACGTGTTCAATAGGTGTAGTTAATTTTCAAGACATTTTTGAAAAACCTTTACTTTTCCTGATAAATATTAATGTTGACTTATAGTTTATATTTTCGCTGTTATCAGATCAATTAGTAGAAAGTGCTCTTTTTAAATGGTCATCCTTGATTACACGAAGATTATTCATTGCAGCTATCTTTACTATCATTTTGTGTGTGTGTGTGACTTTCAAAATTTTTCGCATTATTTTAAAAATATAAACATTTTTTTTCTCTAAAATTAAACAGTGTGATAAGTTGTTTTATATTTTTGTTGGAAGAAATTGTCATAAGAACTGGCTATACATGCATTTCTGAAAAAAAAAATTTCAGTTTATAAAAGACAAGCTGTTAGGCAAAATTTTAATTACATTGTTTTTTGATAAAACACCGCTGTTCTTGCATTGCTTTTCTCTGAGAAATTTTAACAAAAAAGTTCTATTAAAATTCTGTCATTCTCATTTGTATTCTATTTGATAGAGTGGAAAGTACTCCCCACCCCCGTAAAGAATTTAAATCATTTTTTATTGACGCTGGGAGAAATACCTATCGTTCATTCGTTTTTGGGGGACGGGAGGAGATATAGAGCTTGTTTTTTCCGCTTTTCCTTGTAACAGTTGGCATATTTGCTTTGAGACTTCTCCGATCAGAAACTTTTCATATATTTGGATATCCTTTTATAATTATTGTCATGACGGCATTTTGAAATAAAAATTGTAAAATTATGTCGATTTTTTTTCTTTTGAATAAAATTTTCAATGACATTATGATTTTTTTCTCATAAACCTTCTTGCATCATTAAAATATTTCACAAAATATTATGATAGGCGTACGTGCACACGCACAGTATGGAATCATATAATTTTTTTTTAGAATTCATTGGCAGTTTCAAAATGTTTCCAATTCTTTGGGAATTATTACCCACTGAAATTTTTGTTGATTTATCGCAATTCGTTTGGCAATGAAAATTTTAATTTAATTGAAATAAAAATTCAACAAAATTAAAAATTGCTTGACGTTTATTTTTCTCTCAATGAGTGAATGGATCAAAAATCGGTAATTTTTCTTAAGATATAAAAGTATTCCAAAATTAACGTAAAAATTAACGAATTTGCACTATTCGTGCCTTTGAGTTCAAATCCCATTTAAAAAAAAAAAAAAAAAACATTGGCGTTAAATCGCATGTCAATTGAAAACAAAATTTTGAAATACTGTTCAACAGAGGGAGAAAAAAAACCCGTTCTATCGTGTAATGCTCCATTTTTACTTACCCTAAAATATCAGCTATCAAATGGGTTTTAAAAAAATTGTTTTACCAACACTTTAATGCACGAGTGGTGGCAAATTCAACTCTTGCGTTGATTTTGGACACCCTTTATTTCCATATCGGCGAAATGTTTACTTTAACAAAGCAAGGAAAATTAAAGGACAAAAACCTATGAGACCTTAATTCCAATCTTCAGATCTAAACTATTTGCTTCTTTGTGTGAGTACTTTTTATAGTTACTCTTGCATGCGAGTAAAAAAAGCTGAGCTGATCTGATCTGATTTGATATCCATAAGTTACGTAGAGGCATAACTATTAATAATTTATGTTCGTGATACTAAATGATATATTTTGCGTTCTTATTCAACATAGCCCAAAGGTGCTGAAGGAAAAGGCAATTACGTTTCAGAAATTTTCCTTTTGGATACAACTCTGAACGTTTTTAAACAATTTGGTAGCTTTGTTTTAAAGTGCATCTGCATGAAAACGAATACATTTAAATAGCATTTAAATTTTAAACGCTCGGGTGCCGACGAATCATTACATTTTATGCTTAAAGAATTCTGTCAAAAATACAAAGCATTTTCAGTAAGGTTTTAGGCTAAAAGATTTGTTTTTTACTTTCCTCGTGCAGTTTAGTATTCAATAAGCAAGTAATTTTTTTTATATCCCTCCAGGCAGATTCAAAAATTCATCGTTCTTTTCATTTTGGCTCTAATTACAATTGATTTACTTGTCTACCTCACCAGTCTTTACAGAATTAAAAAAAAAAGATTTCAAACTAAATATATTTGAGACTAGCAAGTACTTGCATCGAATTTTCGTTCTCCCATGTTATCAAAGATGAAGTTTTATAATTTATTTTTCATTGTCTTCTTTATGTGCTGGGTTAAAAAAAAAATATTTGACTTGTTCATTCTTTTGGAAATATTATATTGATATTTTCAGAATTGAATTATGAGCTCTTAACTTTGCGTTAATTTGGATTTTATATGAGAGATGTTATATGGTCGTAAATTAGAGAATTGAATTATGAGATTTCATTGATATTATAATATTGTATTGTGAAAGATATTTTACTTAAGAAGTGGAAAACAACTTTTTAAAAAAATCACGCTTTCCTTTGTTTTCCCCCAAAATATTTTTTTTTCCTGAAAGCTGTAGTATTCAGAATTAAAAAACACAGTTGGTGGTACTGTAGGCAATACGTTGAGGAAGTACCGTTTTGCAACGATATTTCATCTTTATGCGTTAAAAAGAATATAATACAATATAGTAATATAGTATATTAAAAATAAAATTGCATACCTATTAAAACTTTTGTTTTATATTGTTAAGAAGATTAAAAATTTGATTTATTTGAAAACATTTCTATCAACCACTCCAGCTTTTATGTTCTTAGTTGTGGTCTTCTGTTTTTTTTTTAATTTAAAAAAATCTGTTTTGTAATGTATTAATAAAGCAGTTTTTAATTATTTAGTCTCACTTTATTTTTTATGAACTAATTTAAATTCTTTAATAATTAAATTATTTTAACGCAATTTTAAGTCTTTTACCTAAGAAATGTTTTAACACTAATTATCCCATACTTGTGCAATATTATTATGAGCATTTCTCAAGTAATGACATTTAAATTCTTCGCGTTATTGACAAAGCAATCTTGTTAGTAAATCAGCTTTGTCATAATTATTTATACAATGAATCACAGTTTACAATTATATTAATCATAATTATGAATTGCTTATATTTCTCATTATTTCGGAATTTTCTTGGCCATTTTTCATTAACTCCGTAATTCTTTATTATTTTGCACCAGTGAATTATCGAAATCTGATCTGGTGGAACACTCCAATTTAGATTTTGTATTACTTAAGGCACATCATGTAATTTTTGCTGGAAATAACTTTAGGTTCAATCTAGCTCATTATTTTTTTCAAGAACATAATTTTATTTTCTAGGATTTAGAGTTAGTAGAAAAGAAATTGAAATCCCTATATCCACAATTACAGTTTTTCTGGAAATAGCAGTAGTTTTTGCAGCGTATGATTACTTTAGATCGATTCAACTTACATTTTGGTTTGTTTTTTATTCTATCCATTTTGCTCATTAAAAGTTGCGGTCTTTCACTTCATGACTAGTTTAATAGACGTAGTTTTAAGAATCATGTTTTCATTACGATAATTAACCAATTCTTGGGATTTTGTTGTATTTTTTTCAAAATTCTATGCATTTATTCAATTTGAAATGACGTGAAAAGTTGGGATTTAGAGTATGGTTTTCAAACTATTATTCAATTTCCGTCACATAATAAAGGACGTCTTGCATCATCTGATTGCATGTTATCTTGAAATGCGTTGTGACTTAACTCAAGAAACGTCCTTTTCTTCTGCAAGACAACTTACCGGGTTTTTAATTAATTAGTGTGATACGCTTTACATATAGAGGATAATACACCAGAAAATATATTCTTTTTCATTATAATCTTTGTCAATTGAGGTCCTATATAGATAGTCGTGACCTTGCATAGAACTCAAACTTAAGTCATATGCATATCATTCAGTACATAGTCATATGCATATCATTCAG
>JAPMOQ010004548.1:0-11393 GCA_026543055.1 Argiope trifasciata | reverse complement strand
TGTTGAATTTTCCACATAATTAAGCAAATTACCAGCCGTGAAAACTGACTAAATTCTGAAGAAATGCAGAAAAAGACGCATAGTTGTTTAGTTTTAAGAGTGACAGTAAAATATCTGATGTAGTAAAATATATTGGCGTGTAAAGAGTTGCGAAATATTAAAAAAACATCATAATGAAGAAAGTTATTAAGAGATATTGCTATTTCTTTGAAATAGTCAAAAATAAATATCACAGGAAATTCTTTATTAAAGACGGTGTATCTTTCCATGAAATTTTTAGAGTAACCTGCTTTTTTCTGACAGTAAGTTATTTTTCTTCAAAATGTTTATTTTGTCTCTGCCCTTTTAATATTTGCTACTCGCTTTGGGAGTTTCACCAGGAATAATGCTCGCTAAAATTTTCAATGAAATATTTATCTTGGTCCCTTAATAGCTTCTTCAGCAAAATATTTTTAAGTTTCAAATTTTGGCAGGTAATTCATGTTGTTATAGAAGTCTTTACGATATTCAGTACTAAGTATTCAGTAGTCTCTAATTTTCTATCTGCTCTCGGAGGATTTAAATTTGAATACGAAATCGAAGAGGAAGCAAATAAGAAAACTTCTTTTGCTGAAACCAAACATTTTTAAAATATAACTTCAGAAAATCGAATCCCTAGGTATTGGAATTTTATGGATAACACAAAATATTTTTAAAATAATTTACGCAATATTTCCTAGAATTACAGAATAAATGTTTTGATTCATCATAAAATTCCATTTTACCTTCCAAAAGATTTATATGTGGTAAATAATATTTTATTCAATCAATAAATGCACTTCTGAACACAATTATGAAGTCAACATTTTATACATTCTTTCGAACCAATAAATTGAATTCAGTAATATTATTAAGATAAATTAAAGTTTCATTCTTCTCAGATCAAGCTTGACCGAGTTTTTGAATATCATTATTTTGGAAAATAAACAATTTCATTATTTTAAACAATCAGTCTTAGGAAAATCCAAGAGTTGATTGGCTTATTTTCAATAAGACGGCCAATGAAGACGTCTAAAATTGCTCTCTTTTATAGAATAGTGACATTCAAATTTCCATAACTCAGTTTTAGCTGCAAAAAAGTGGAATTATTGTTATTTCACATATAAGTACGACAAAAATATTTTGCTAAACATGATTCACACGGGTTGAGGATGTATGTGAACATTTAAATCCAAATTTCTTAGAACATATTTAGCCATAGATAAAATATAATTAATAAGTTACCTAAAATATAATTTACTTCACATTTAGACCATTTTATAGTTACTAAAGATTTACAAATTAGCTGTTGAGCCATGTTTAACGTAGATACCAGGTGTAACATTAAACTATGTTTGCCTTAAATAAATCTGAACTATTGATTTAATAGTACAGTAAAAGCTCCTTATTCGCGCTTCCTTCATTCGCGTTTTCACTATTCGCATCTTAAAAATTGCGACCCAATTCCTACATTCGCGGCAGAAAGTTTATTTATTCGTGGATCTAATAAGTACATACATAATAATAAAAGGATTCCAATAGGTATCCAATCCAATACCCTTTGCAAATGTCTTCAAATGGACTAATAAAAAAAAGTACAATAGATCTTATTACAACTTTGCCTAATGTTGTTAAATGACATCGCCGAGGACTTAGGCATAAGCCGGCTTCGTCAAGATCGGTGTTTTTGAGAATGTAAACAAACAGAATGAAAGCAACCTTATTACTCAATGAATAAAGTATATTAACGACTAAGAAATCAGGTAGAACTAACGATTAAGAAAAAAAAATTACTCGCCTCATTCCGAAGATTCATTTGAATCTGACGCAAAGAAGGCAAATCTCAAAACTATTTTATACATTTTAATCTAACGATTAAAGACTGGAGCAAATTATACGAATACAGAATGGACGACTCAATTGAATACAAAAATCCACCGGAAACATGAATAAGAAAAATGAATAGACAGGAAATAATAATAATAATGAAAAATTAAAGTCATTTTTTTTTGCTGCTTCTTCATTGGCGCCACTCCCGTCTGGCTAGCTAAGTCAATATTTTTAAATGTTACTGTTCCGTTCTATGCTAAAAGCTGCTTTGCGTGTGTTATTGTTTCGTCTTTCACACTCGTTACAAAAATTGTGGTTAAGTAACACTTCTCTACCGCTCTTTTCCTAATTTATAATGTCAACTAAAAAAATGAGAAACGAGTTTCGACACGGAAAAAATCTGTATTATCGCTTAAAGTGAAAATAGTTATGCTTGATCGTTGACGCCTTGGAGAGTCATTTGCATCCATATTACGCTCATTCAATGTCAACGAATCAACTGTACGATCGATTAAAAAAATCTGAAGATAAAATAAGGTCGTCTGTAGCTTCAACTTCACTGTCAGCGAAAATTGTGCGTGATCTAGCAATAGAAATATTGGAACTGGCGTTATCATTATGGATCGAAGACCGCAACCAAAAAATAGTGCCCCCGAGTGGTCCAATGGTCCGGGAGAAGGCAAAGCGTCTTTACGCTCATTTTAAAGAACCTGATTGGTAGTTGTAGTGGTGATTGCACAGATGGAGGATTTCAAGCATCGAAGGTTGGTTCAATAAATTTAAGGTGAGACAATTATTGCATAACATTAAAATCGTTGGAGAAGCAGCATCTACAGACACTGCTGCAGCAGAACGATATCCAAAAGAATTTGCAAACCTAGTAGCTGATGGGGGATATAAACCTGAGCAACTATATTTAATGCAGACGAAACTGCATGGTTTTGGAAGAGAATGCCAAACAAAACATTCATTTTTAAAAGCGAAAAGTCTGCTCCTGGATTTAAGGCAGCAAAGGATAGAGTTACACTGATGCTATGTTCCAATGCATCTGGGAATTGTATCTTTAAGCCACAGATGCTCTACAAATCGTTTAATCTTCGAGCTTCACAGCCCATTGAAAAAGAGGCTTCAAGCACTGGACACGTGACATTTAATTTGAAAAATCTTAGAGAAGGTTTAAGAATGGCAAATGAGCTTTGAGATTTCTTCATGAACATTGATCCATCTATGGAACGAAGTTTTATTTTTAAGAGGCAAATTGCTAATGCGACTGTTGCGTATAAGTCTGAATTGAAAGAGCTTTTGAAAATATCATGCAAGAGGAAATGACAAAATTCTTCAAACCATTGCCTAAGCCTTAAGATAATTAATCAAAATGTTCAAAAACTTTAAATTGATTTATATATATATATATATATATATAATTATTATTTTATCATCTAGGAATGCATCCCCTATAACCCCATATAAATTACCATTCCGTATTTTCAGTTTCTGTATTCGTGGCATATTTATGGAACATATACCCAGCGAATAAAGAGCTTTTACTGTATAGGTATTTTAATAGGTCACAGAAAACATTTTTCGGTATTTATTTTTAAATAAAATATTTTTCATATTTATTCCATTTCATACAGACACGTGCTGAAAATTACATTTTCAAGGCTTAATTTTGCAGCAATGGTTTATAATACGTTTTTATTTTCGATACAATGGCAACACGTTGATAAATTAATTTTTTGCCAACCACGCTTATACCCTTTGTTCAAGTTGAATTTTTTTGGGAGGGCGAAATAATTTGTTACAAACGACGCTTAAAACATATTTCTCAAAAATTCATTAAAGTTAAAACATACGAATATCAGAAAAATACCTTTTTTTCATCGTTCACTTGATTCCAAAATCATTTTTTACAATAATAATTTCCCAAGTTACCGTTGAAAAAAAACTACAAAATTTTGCTTAATTTTCCATTCTAATTGAAAATTTTTTAAAATCATTCTGAGATGCACATTTTCTATATGCAAGATACATGTACCAAATTTGACAGTTGTAGGTCAAACGGTCTGACCTGTAAAGTGCCAACACACCCGCGCGCATACACACGAATATATTCGTAAGTAAAAAATTAAGAATAGGATGGATCTTCAAATCAAAATACTCGTTTTCATTAAATATTGCACATCAAAAAATTGTTAAACTGACAATGTAATATTTTATCAACTTCTATGAAATAAAGATGGTTTGAAAAAATACTTCATTGTTCACTTTTTTACAGAAATTAATTTTAATGGCCCATGGCCCTATTTTATACCTTTTATTAATATAATGCATAGAAAAATATGCAAGACTTCTCGAAAAGAAAAATCATTTAAAACTTATAGCAATATCGTTGAAAATTGTGTCAATCAAAATTATTTGTATGGTAAAAATGTTTTAAGCAAATACTATGCGTACAAAGCAATATTTATCTCAATTCAGTTTTTTTTTAATTTCTAGTTCATTTTCAAATCAATTTTAAAGTAAAATCTAGCTTATATCTTTGTTTAGTTGCAAAGCAACACAAGAGTTGTTTTAGAAGATGGATTTCAATTTTAACTCGAGGTCAGATGATGAGGACAGCAGGAGAGAATTTCCACTTCGTACTAATACGCTCTATAAAAAGTTAAGACAAAATAGGATTAGCCTTTTTTTTTACAATTTTATATTGTGTATTATATAAAGCAGGATAAGCAAATTTCACCAAACTTCTTAATTCGATGCTTTTCTGGGAAATCGGGGTTCGAACTTGGAAAAAGTCCAAAGTTTTACCAAAAGATCATTTCAGTCCGATTTATTTTAAAATCCAATGGCGCGTTTGATTCGTTGACAATTAATAACATTTAACTTTAATTAATGACCGTTGAATAAATAGTATTTTATTTACCAGCTACTGTAATACTAACTTAAACACATTTCAAACAAGTTTTACAAAATTATTGAATGCGTTGAGAATTATCATTCCAATCATGCCAGAAAAACCTTTTTAACATTTAATACTTTTTATAATTAGCAGTTACTTTATTTTAAAATTAACTCTAAATTAGCTGCAAAAACTTATGCTAAAACAAAATTCCTTTGATTCCATTATTCCTTAAACGCTACCTTCAAACATGTATAGAGTAATACTTACCGCAAAATTTGGGACATTTCAAATACTAAAATAAAGGCACTGTATAAAAACATCCATATAAATATTACTTACCTTCAAAACTAAAACATTTGTTTGCATTCAATTTCACAATTACAATACAAAAAATTTGCAACGAAATCTCATTAAATATGCATATGCAAACATGAATTTTTAATACGGTTACCGAACTGCACAGGGGCAAACATAAGGATTTCTCCATCTAATCCATGCTACAATCTTACCAGTGTCGCTCCGCCGTGCTTCTCGTTTCGTTGGAGGGATTCTCTCGACGCGACGTTCTTCGGGAAAGGACGCAATGATCCTGCACTGTGGACTAAGCAAGAACTTTCGTTCCTGCGACACAGTTTACCGATTGGGAAAGGAGGGAAATTTGGTATTGCACAAAAGTGGAAAGAATATAAACAGACATTTTAATGATAACGAGTTATCATAATTCGTTCTACAGCAGCTTGCTTTAATGATTAATAGACAACAGTGATTCAAGGTGAAACTCGTCATGCTTCATTTCCATGGCCCCATGTGTATTTTGCCCACTTTCCCCTCATTTGGGGTTAGCCGAAATCTGACCAGTGGCGCATTGCCCGTGATCTTAAGAAAACGGCTTCCTGATGGGGTGGACGCTCAGACCAGACTGACCCTCAGGTTCTATGACTCTTTAATATTTGTTTATTATAGAGCGAAGTGGCGAAGAGCTTCTGACGTCTAGATGCGTAATATCAGGAGATGGGCAAGAATGGTGCCACGATGAATCGGATTTTACGACCCTGTCCTTATGAGAACTGACCATGGGAACGAGAATTCGAGCAGTCACCTAGAAATCAGGTAGAATTCTGAAAACGATCGAGATCTAAAAGATTGATAAACAACTTCTGATATGCTGATTGACTTTTAGGGTTGAGACCCCTTTCGCTCCGTAAAGCCCGGTTCTGACGACCTGTTCTCCCTTGAGTTTGCCACATTTTGTCCTATATCCCTACTCTTGTGGTTTTCTGCAGTTCTTTGATGTCAGTCCCTTTTATCCATAATTTGCTGGAAGCTCTCGAAACATTCCCACTATTTCTCACCCATTTATTGCATCCTTTACAAATTCTTTATTGTAATCTCCTTTACTGTTCAGTGTGGTAAAAAATAATTGTAATTAGATTGTAATGTTTTATTCGAGAAATATAAGCCTAACGCTTGTAATTATAATGCTGAAAATCTTAATATAATTCAAAATAATGAAATAAATGCAAGATTTTATTATTAGTGGTTTTCTTGCGACCGATGACAGATGGCTGTGCTAGCCAGCCAATCAGAAATCCGTCGAATTAAAAAAAGCATTTGATCACCATGTCTGATCAACATGGTGATTTATATGCTTTAAAAGAATCTTTAAAATTTCCAGTTATTCAATTTAAAAATATTACTACATAAGAACAACTTATTTTGTATATCGAGCATTGTGAAATATCTGGATACCCCCGAGTAGTTTTTAATGATATAAATGTAGCCTGATTTACCCATTTCAATGGATGCAATAAATGAGAAAAGAGCTGTTTATTTTTCATTATGGCTTTCTTTCTAATACTGCTGTTAACTTTAATGTTTTATTTATATTTTTATTAATACCTTTAATTAAATTTGTTCTTGATTCTTTTTTATTAGGCTTTAATTTATAATTTGTTACTGCATCATTATATATTTCGATGGAGATTTTTCCCATTGATAAATGGCATCATGCATAAAAAGAATCGAAACTTACCTAAACGAATAGATCAAGTAATGATAAAAGTTTTGAAAATAACGAGTGGATCGCTGTAAATATGGAAAATTTTAGGGTGTCTATGGTCTATAAAGAAATGGATTCCATCGTTATAAATCTGAAAAATATACAAAATAGCAATCCTAATACTTTTTATTTCTGTAGAAAGTCTCCTTTAAAACTGAAAAATTACAATATTCGAAAGAAGAAAGTATTTTTATTGCGAAAGTATTTTGGAACTTTTTCTTCAAAATTCTTGATAATGTTAAAATAATTCATAAAAACTGCATTGTCAAACTGCAGTTTTCTGTCTTTTGACAGACTTTTGGTATTTCGCATTATTCTCTGTTAATATTTATATTCATACGTGTATTTAATGTATGTAATCATTTTATGTATGTTCAAATGAATGTTTTAAATATGTATGCAATAAATGTTACTTTTATGCATATCTTGTACATTATTTGCAAATAATGAAGATTTCACTTCCTATGTTGAATTAATCTTTTTTATATTATCATGTTTCAGTTTTTGTACTTAATATTTTGTAAATAAAATATAGTTTTGTTGTGTTAGGATTTGTATGTTAATCTTTAGAATTCTGTTAACATCATTTCTTGCAGGCTTTTTAAATTTTCTTGGGATTATAAATCATAAAGAAATCGTTAAGAGATTCTAATTATTCACTTTATATTAATTTTTAAATTCCAATTAAATGAATTAAACTGCGTCTCTAATGAATTTCTCAGAACATTTAAGTTATTGTCAGAACCAACAGGAGAGATGAATTTCTGCTTAGAGGCGTTTTTTTTCAACCAATTGAGATCTAAATTTATATAACTACATTTGCAGTCACAATCGCAAGACAAATTTGGTATTTTTAAATCATCAGGGTTTTATCGCGTTTCGTATGCTTTTGAAATTGTAGACAGACATACAAACAGATAATCCTTTATTGAACCTAGTTCACCATTTGGCATGTGTCTGATATGAATGAATGAACAAAATTTTAATCAACCAGTTTGCTTCGTTTTGCAGTTAACAAGATGATTTATTTGTGAGAGTCAAAAAAGAAAATTTCTCGTGAAGATTTCCCACAAAATTGGATAAGAACTTGCAATCTGGCGTAAGCAATATAACTAAATTTCCTCTGTCCGTCTCAAATTGGTTTTGAATATTTTTAAAAATGTATTTCCAGATGCTTTATCTATTTCGGGAAGGTATGAAATGTGAAAATTTCAAATCTCGAGTTTGAATTTTATTGATAAATTCAATGCCTTTTATTTCATATGTACAATAATAAAAAAGCACAGTTGTACGAATTTATTTCATTCCAGAACCTGTGTTTAAAACTACTGCACCAGTTACCGGCTTTAATAATTTCTTTCTTTCAGTATAATAGCTTTTTTTGTAATATTAAAAATCCTTCATCGGAATAATTGTTGGCTTTCCTTCAATAACATTCTTCACACAGTAGCGATTTATAATTTATTTGATACTTAATCAATTCTTAAATATCACCTAAATCGATTTACACCCTTTTTCGCTTCGATGAAATTTTCTTTGCATGATTTTATTTCTGTTGCTTGAAATAATTTAAGCCATTATAAGCCAATCAAGGTATTAAGTGAGTTTTTAGAGCTTCGGGTAATTCAATACTATTCGAAATTTCAGCAACATATCACTCTTAACAGCACTCTTTTGAAAGTCAATTTATTGCAATGCCTACATCACTATGGATCATAATGTTATTCATCAGGAGCTTTTAAACAAAAACCGTATTTGGACTTCAAATTGTGAAGAAATATACCGACATCAGCACATATGAATTTAAAAATTATTTATTGCCACAACTCCTTTTCTCCAATATTGAAAATATTAATTGTAAAATTTATAATGATTGAGAGCGTATTGTCATGCATTTAAATTTTGTTTAGTTGAATGAGCCTTTGCATGTGAGAAGAAAAAATAAATGGAATTATAAAAAACAACTTAAGTCATTATCGGCTTTCTTTGAAACGAGGTGAACCAATATATCTTTCTTCCAGCTGTTTTATAATTTTAAATATCATGGTTATGGGATGTTCACAAGTAATGTGAATTAAGAATATTCTTTACACTATCGAATTACAAAATTTGCAAGCCTATCATTTCTGAAAAAATTAAAAAAAGTTGTGAATTTTGAAGGTAACAGATATTTTTATCAAACCGTAGTCATTAATATGGTATATAGTACTGGTCTGTTTAAAGCCATTCAAATAATTACCAATCTAAAAAAAGTAAACATGTTTCTTACAGTTTCATTAAAATGTTTCATTATTAGATGAGCCTTAAATATATTTTTTATTTATTTGAGTAGAGACAAGTTATTTCAAAATAGTTTTAAAATCACTGGAGTCTTCTCCCCAAAACTATCTCTTAATTGTAAATAAAAGTGTTATCTCAGAGGATGAATTGCATGACATTGGTGTACAATAATTATGAAATACTATGCTTTGTCTTGAATGTAGCATTTTCCTGAATCCAATGTAGGGCTCTTGGGGAGTGCTTTGGTAATTAAACTGTGGCATACAGGTCTATAGTAATCGAAAGCTTAATTTTTCTTTTATACGAGTATTTATCAGCAGTTTAATACCAAAATTTGACTCAGAATTAAAATAGTAGTCCCAAAATCCCATAAAAAATTTGATTTGTTTAAGTTATTGTGTTTTTGAGTATCCATTATGTGTGCGTTTAACGGCGAATAAAAGAATATACCTACAAAGGGTCAACCCCTTTTCGGATTTGGCTCAAACTTTGACAAGTGCCTTCACTAAAAGTTTTAAATACTTGCACTGAATTTTATGTATTTCACTTTCTTCGTTTTGTAATTATTCTGTTGACACACATTTGAACATGCAGACAGACAAATTTCATCAGAACGGAATTTGTCCAAAACTAAAGAAATCTACATACTTTAACTAATGATAATAAGCCACATTTCGTACACCTATCTCAAACAGTTCGTCCGTTTAGCTCGTTTCATTCATGTAACTAGTTTTTGAGTCATTTTCGTCACACGCAGATAGACAGACTGTCATACAAACATGATTCTAAAAATGCATTTTTCAAACTCAGGGAGGTCGGGAATGTGGCGATTACTCAAATTCTCAGGCTCTACTTTTACGACAAATCGAATATTTTCTCTTCATTTCGGGTACGAGAAAGTAAAAGGGTGGGAGAGGGGTACACAAATTGCAATTTTTATGGCCAGGGTTCCTTTGAAAAAAGACGCCCAAAAAGAAATGAAGAAGTGCAAGAAAGATTTTACCAATCTTTTATTATCTAATGAATTAAAATATCTCCTCTCACTTATTCATTAATTATTTCCTTTCCAATTCCTTTTCCAGTTCAAATAACGAGAAAAACTTCAGACTTTAACCAGACGCATTGGATAAACAGTGCTCATGATTATATAGAAATGCAGTACAGTTTAAGTACATTCGAAGCTCAGAAAATCAGTATTTTTTCAAAAATATTAATTTTTTTAAATATGAAAGAAGTGATAGTGAATTTTTAAGATCTTTTAGAATTAAATTCGCATTTCTGAGAAGTTATATGCTAATCCGGATATCTTGTTCGAGTTTCGTTGTACAGAAATAGCTATATAGATTTTAAAACTTTTTTAATGCATATTGAACATACTTTAATTAACAGTTTAGCATTAACAATAATGATCCAAAAATATATATATCAGAATTAAAATTATATTTTTAAATACAAATAAATGTTTTGACCATTAAAAGCGAGTGTGGCTTGGTGGATGGAAATCCAGGCAAATTCTGTTTATTTTTACGGTCGTCAGTTCGATTCCTAATGTACTGGAGTTGTTTTATATTTTTGAAATTTTAGCAAACATTACATTTTGAGCTTTATTTTTAGTACTAGATTATGTAAATGCTCAGATGAATGACTTTAGCACTTATCTTTTCAATCACATTCCACGTCGTTATCGTTAAAATATTCATAGATCAATTTAAAATTTAAAGTAGGAAGCTTATGCAAATACACAGAATGCATTTGTTTCTTAACATTGGACTTTTTGAACTGATTCCTCGCGTCTTTGATACTTGAATTGTCTTTTTAAAAAGGAAGGAACCCTCGGCCGTTGAAGGAATGTGTGACTTGGTGGTTATGCCGATGAGCTGTTTATTGATTTCCTCATGTCCTCAGTTCGAGTCTCGGAACAATAAAATCATTTTTTTCTCCTTTTGCAATTTTTTATTTTTAATAATATTTCTAAAACTAATTTCGTAGTTACCTTAACATACTTCACTGGTTAAAATTCATAAATAATACTTTTTCCTTAATATATTTATAGATTTTTTAATTTATTTTTATTTAGCTTATTTATTAGCTTTTTATTTTTATTTATTATTTTTTTTCTCTTATCAATGATATTTCTAATACTGATATTGTAGTTTTGTTGACATATTTCACACGTTAAAATTCAAAAATAAAATATTTCCTATAAAATATTGATAGATTTTTTGAAGATTCAAATTCAAACATCATTGACATCCGCAGACGTCATTCGTTTTCTTTGCATTGGGCTCTTTCACAAGATTT
>JAPMOQ010004544.1:0-20694 GCA_026543055.1 Argiope trifasciata | reverse complement strand
GACTTAGCTACTTCGTGCTTCACATTCGATTGCACAACCCCTTTTTATAGGGGGGCGCATTCACACTACTCACCGATAGAACACAGAATAGCAACCATGCCCGAAGCGGGACGCTTAGAACATTAGGAAGACACGCTTCCCCTAAGCCAGGACGCCGGCATATCATACTTATATTCATAATTAAAAGATTAAGAAGATTCTGTTTTCTTTTTTATACACTATTTCATTTCAAAATAGTTTTTAGTGTGAAGTAATTACAATTGAGTTTTAACAGTAGAAGCAAGAATAACTAAATATTTTACAAACTTTTTTAATAATATGATAAGAAATTAAACCAGTACAAAGTATTTAAAGTAAAGTTAGCTTTTTACGGAATGTCAGGAATCTTTGTCGCATATAACCTTAACACGTCTACTGCCAACAACGATATAATTCGTAGATTGCATTCTTTTCTAGGACGAGTTATGTTGTGCTGTGTTTACTTGCCATTTTTGCGCAGCTATGAATCAACTCGTGGTATATCAGTGCTCATATCGAGAGATGGATTCTGGGGGAAAAAAATCAATGCTGGCTTGCATAAACAGAAATTTTTTGAAAAAACGAACAAAAAATATAATTAAAAAAACGAGTTCAAATGAGTTAGTGGCATTTTAGACCAGATTTCTGAAAAATGCCGTTTCATTCAACGTGATGTAGAAATAGATGATATGGAGGAATTTGATTATACACAGAGCCAAATCACTACTTAGGCATTTATAGGGAAGAATATAGACCTGCTGTAAGGGAAGAATTTGATGTATTCTACAAATATTTTCAGAATAATTGAAATTTTTCCTGTCTTTTCTTCATAACTCGTGGTATATCAGTACTAATACCGATAGATGGCTTCTGGGAAAAGAACAAAAAAAAAATTAATGGTGGCTCGCACGAACAGAAAATTGATTAAAAAACGAACAAAAAATAGAATTAAAATTGTCATTTTAGGCCAGATTTCTGAAAAATGCCGCGGCATTCAACGTGTTAATGGCGTTTTAAAATAACGACAAAGTAAAAAAATGTTCAATAGAATGCGCACAGCTTTAATACCAAAGTATCCCACTTATTTTTCTGTTAGTGGATGTTTTATAAGGATATATATATATATATATATATATATTCAATTCAAGGTCCAACGGCTAATTTGTAAAACTTTAATAATAGAAATGCTTTTATTAAAAGGGTCTAAATGAAGAAAATAGCTACATAGTAAGCAACATGAGTCTATAATTTTTTTTTAAATAAAGAATATTTATCTTTTAAATAAAAAAAAACCTGACTGATTTATGAATATTTGAAGATCACTATTCAATAAAAACGAGTAATTTTAAACCACTTCATCGACCCTTCCAAAGATGTTATCTCAATCAACGCCCAGGATTTCTTAATATTAATTGGCCTAAGAATGAAAATGTTGAATGTTCGAAACCTTTTTATTCAAAACTTCATAAGTCGATCAAATTTGATATGGATAGGTAATTTATTAAAATGGTTAAGCCCTAAATGTTAGTTGAAGTCACAAACCGAAAATGGTGTCAATTAATGATCAGCAGATGAATGTCAAATCCTCTACAACGCTTTAACATAGGAATTCATTGCGCATCTAACATCAAAGACATATAGAGTGATGGGTCACTTATATTGATTGAATTACATAGAAAAAGATTGATTGAAATAATTTATAACAGATGATTCCATCAAGTATACAAAAGAATTAGTTTGAATATCTACTTTTAAGACAGTATTTTAAAATAGATAATTTAATAGGTAAATAATTATAAGATTATATTAAAATATTTCGTACGTAATTGTATTCAAATTTACACATCTTATCTGGATGTAGCAAGCACATAAACTAAATGTTACACCTGCACTTTAGAATTACGGAATCAAGAAGACGGAAAATTCCAAAGCATATGTTTTTATTTTAAAAAGTTAATTCCGTATCTAGTGCAAGAAACTATTTCAAAGCATTAATAGAGGAGTATTCAATTAATAGTAGTAAAAAAATGATTCACACTTCATTGTACTTTTATGCTCATGATTTTAATTTTATTTTTTACTAGCAAAATTATGAAATTATAATCAGACAAAAGGTTACCTTTTTTTAAATCAACATTTATTTTTATTAGTTTGCTGTTTTTGTTATACCACAAGTGTTCAAATCTCCAACTACAGAATTACTGTTAAATTACTTTAACAGAGCGCTAGAATTTGCTACAACTCAGCTCACTGGCACGAGTGTTAAGGAGTCGGAATACATTTAATTTCTTTATTAAGTTTTTCCTAAAAAGTAAACCCTTTTTTGATAATATTTCTTAAAATAAATAATTTAAATAAAACTTGCATGAAAATTCTTTTCGTTCTCTATACAAAGTCACTATATAAAAAATAAATAACATGATTTTTTTATTTAAAATTATTTTTGTGTTAAATTGATATAGATGTATTAAAAAAAGTCTTACAAATGCTGAAAAACCTAAGGGAATTTAAGAAAGATTTTAAATCGAGTTTCAATATCGTTGACTTTTTTATTAATTAAACTCTAAGAGCTCTCATAACCTGACAAAACTAAGCTTTTAACTACAGCTATTTAAAGGCTAAATGTTTTAATAACTTTTAAAAAAACTAATACATGGGAAAAAAAGAAAACCATTTTTACCTTACGATAAGGATTTCTTTTTTTAAAAAATTGCTTTGAGATGCTTTTGCATAAATATTAATTCAAAATTTAAAAATTTCCTTTTAACGGCTAATAAAAATTTAAATTTTCTGTTGAAAAAGTGACTTTCACATTCCATGTTGTTTACACATATTTTGGTTGCCAATCAAATGCACACAAGACATTTACTTTAATTCCATATCATTAACACTGTGAAAATTAATAATTACTCATAGATAAAAATAGTATTTAGCATTTTTAAAGAATTATTGAAACAATGTCATTTAGGAGCAAAATTCCAACATTCTAAATGTGCTACTTATAGAGATTGTCTCCTTTTAATTAAAAATGAGCATACAGATGAGATGCTGAAATTCTTTCAAGAATAATATATTATATATTTATGTTATATTATATTTATTTATATACATATATATTATATACTAATATTTTGTCTTGTATGACTAAACGCAGCGTTCAACAATTAATTTCATATATTATAACTTTAATACATGCTGTAAACATTTGTTATGTTATAAGCGTCTCAAATTTTGTCCACTAATTCGATATTACAAGATATTTAAAAGAAAATAGTGCGGTAAGCAATTAAAAAATGGATTTTTATTCAGTAAAAGACAAAAATAATATCCCCAAAAGCTATACAATTTGTTAACATTTGAATATTTCTAAGAATATATGAATAGTATTATAAAGTAATGAATATTGAATACACAATTCTTAAAAATATTTTTTTTTTGTTATAAAAGATTTGTTATGTTCATATTGAAAGCGAAAAAAAAGTACATTTATTTTCAGAATTAGAGAAATCACGGGGATTCTATTATTTAAGTCGTTTTATAAAGATATTATTTATGTGTCAGAATTTTTTTTTCCAAATAGAGAAACCACCAAATGCACAAAAATTATCATTATTTCTATAATTTAATTTGCATTATTTTCATAAATTAAAGGGAAAAAAATGCATAACTTTTTTTTTTTTTTTGGAAAATAATGCTGGGAATTTGATGTAAGTTTATTGTTCAGTTATTTAAAATTTTCTCTTAATTATTTATTAGAATTTAAACTTACAGAACAATTGCAGAAACATTCTTTAGATGCAGTAAACATGAGCATTGTTATCATCAATTACTTTACTGTTCGGTTTCATTATTATGGAAAAAAATTGCAGAAACAGTTACATTCTAAATGTACTCATAATATGTCAGTTATATTTTTCTATCAATTTAAAAAAAAAATTAAACTGCCAAAGAAAAGTAGAGTTATTTAAATAAAAAAAAGTCAAAACATACAATTTAAATTTTGATTGTATCCATAAAATGATCAAATATATTCTAGGTCCCCAAATCGATGTAAAGAATGGTTATAACATCTATAGTAGCAGCATCTACTCGCTTAATTTCAATTGCAAAATTATCAGTTGAATTTTAATTAACATTATAACTACATCGTTTATTTATTAAATCAAATAGATTTGCAAAAATAGATAATTAGCCTTAGAATATTGTATGTGAAGGATAATCAGAAAATTAAAAACAGTTGTAAATGCAATATATGACGTATGTAAACGATGAAATATATTCTACGTCACAAAAACAATGTAAAGAATGTTTGTAAAATCTATAATAGCATCTATTTGCTTTATTTCAATTGCAAAATTATTATTTTAATTAACGCTATAACTACATCATTTATTTATGAAATCAAATAAAAAGGCAAAAAATATAAAAATAGCCGTAGAATAATGTATGTAGAAGATAATCAGAACATTAAAACCAGTTCTAAATGCAATATATGGCACATGTTATAATCAATAATTCTAGTTGTAATTACTGTTCTTGAAAATAATTTCTATGTAGTTTTCTAAGTTTTTCAAATTATATTAAGAGGAAGATGTACTCAATTAGGCATTTTTGTGAATTGAATGGTCATGTATTAGAACATGAATACATCAAACATCTTTTAAAATGTTTTAAAGCAAAATATGCTATTAACAAAACTTAAAATAGATACATAATTTTTTAAAATGTCACGTGGAATATTTTAACTTTTTAATTATAATGCTATATAGATTTATTTCGAACAAAAGTAATATGATTTTGAAATTCCAATGAAAAGGTAAATGCTTGAAAATAAATTTATACGAACGCATTGAATTTTCATAAGAATTTCGTATTTTGTTGGACTAAAACTTCCAAACTTGAAAAAAATTTATATCATAATATATGTAAGCAATTGTCGTTCAATATTTAACCGATATCTTCCTTAATCTTATAAATTTCTCGAAACTTAAGAAACCAGGAACATTTAAAAGACATTTGAAATCTAATGCGATCATCTTTTCGAGAAAAAAACAGTAATACATATTTAGTTACTGTCAGTAATACTGATTATAAAAAGTAATTTAGTTTTGGAACAAATAAGCAAAAATATTAGAAATTGATTTTTTTTAATAAAAAAAGGGATAAATACAGCTTTAAAAAAGTTAAACGAAATTTTTAAATGCATTCAATTTTTTATTGCAATAAAACCTCAAAAATATTTGAAATTTTGCAGACATTTCGCTTGAATATCGACAGCGAATATTCTGCAACATGCGCTGAGAGAAAATTAAAATAATGAAATTCAGAAAAATGTAAAATAAATTTAATTTTTAGGATTCCCACTGATAAAATACTGATGTAAACAAAATATTTGTACTGAATAATTATTCAGGGTCATATCGAATATATAGATACATCATATGTAGAGTAAATCACGTATATACTCTTATTAAAACATCTAGAACTTTATTCCTCCAACATTTTTACAAATTTAAGTACAATACATTTATATATACCACCTTATTTGAAAACTACAGTAAAATGGATTCAATATTTTTGAAGAACAATATAAACTTTTGCTACTATAGATTTTATAACCATACTTTACATTGGTTTTGGGACGTAGAATAAATTTGATCATTAACATGTGTCCTATATTGCATTTAGAACTGTTTTTAATTGTCTTATTATCCTTCACATACAATATTCTACGGTTATTTATATATTTTTTGCATATGTATTTAATTTAATAAATAATTAATGTAGTTATAGCGTTCATTAAAATCCATCTGATAATTTTGCAATTGAAATAAAATGAAGAGATGCTACTGTAGATTTTATAACCATTCTTTACATTGATTTTCGGACATAGAATATATTTGATTATTTTATGGATGGAATCAAAATTTAAATTATATTTTTTGACATGTTTTTATCAAAAAAACTCTACTCTTCTATGGCAGTTTAATCTTTTAAAATAAAAATCGACAGAAAAAAAGTAACAGACATACTGTGAGTATATTTAGAATGTAATTGTTTCTACAATTGTTTCGATAATACTGAAATCGAAAAGTAAAGTAATTGATGATAACAATGCTCATGTTTACTGCACCTGTCTCTACTACCTATAAATGATTCAGTCATGTCTGAAAAGAGCTCTTTCGCCTTCATATTTGGAAAAAATAACTTAAAAATATATCGAATTGAATAGTATTGAAAAGCACAGTTTTAGTTTAATAAAACAATTAATTATAATTACTATACAAAATTAGTATTGGAAATAAATAATAACCTGTATATTAATTCATATGGAATTGAAAAAAAAATCAGAAATTTCAGATAACTTTTTGAAATTATATCATTTCATAACTTTTAGACAAGCTTCAATTAAATGCATTCGCGTTGGTAAGTCAGGTTAATAATTTTCTGCATTCATAATTTTACTAAGAATATTTTAAAATTTTGACCCCAAAAAGAAAATATTTTTATATCTTGGGAAATAGAATAAAATGAAGATCAGAAAAATCTTTCATTTCATACGATTTATTTGACTGCTATAACAAGTCAATGAAATATCAAAAAAAAAAAAAAAAAGGAGAGTGAGAGAGAGAAAAATTTACTTCGGAATTCTAACTATCATCTGAAAATCCAAGAATATTAATTTGTTTTGTATATTTGACAATGATTTTGCATGTTCAGATAAACTAACTTTTGGTGAAGCAGATCAATACTTTTCTGTAATCTTAATTTTTAGAAGAATATTCTTTGATTTTGACCACTCAACAATTTTTTTTTCAAACCTTGGGAAATGGAATAGAAATGAGCCATTCACTGGATACGACTTATTTGACTGATATAACAAGCAAATGAAATATCAATAATAGAGAGACAATTTTACTCCGAAATTCTCACTATCATCTGAAAATCCAAGAATATGTATTTGTTTTGTACATTTGACAATGATTTTGCCTGTTCAGGTTAACTCACTTTTAGAAAGACAGATCAATAATTTTCTGTATTTTTAATTTTAATAAGAATATTCTTAAATTTTGACCTTCCAGAAAGAAAATATTTTTATATCTGGGGAAATAGAAAGAAAAAACGAATATCTAAGAAAGAAAACCTCCTTTGCTAATGACTTATTTGACTTATATAACCAGTAAATGAAATATCAATATAAAAAGACAATTTTATTCCGAAATTCTTACTCTGATCTGAAAAAATCCAAGAATATTTATTTTGCATATTCGGCAACGAATTTTCATGCTCAGGTCTGGTACTGAAAATAGAATCAGTTGAGATGAGAAATCCATTACGAAAGAGCACTGAAAGAATCCATTATTAAATCCTAAATTGAAAGAATCCATTACCAAATCCTACATTGAAAGAATCCATTACTAAATCCTGCATTGAACGAATCTACTGCTAAATTCTACTCTGAAAGAATCCATTACTAAATGCCGCATTGAAAGAATCTATTACTGGGTCCTGCATTGAAAAAATCCGTTACTGAATCTTGCATAGAAAGAATCATTACTAAATCCTACCAATGTAGGATTTACTAATGGGATTAATGTAGGAAGGATTAGTAATGGAATTAATCTAAGATTTAATAAAGAATGCATTACTAAATCATACACTGAAAGAATCCATTACTAAATCCCGCATTGAAAGAATCCATTACTGAATCCCACATTGAAAGAATCCATTAATTACAAAATCTTGCATTTAAATAATTTATTACTAAATCCTACACTGAAAGAATCCTATACTAAACGAGATCCTTTGTATTTTCATGACAGACAAAATACACTAAAAAGTCTGAAACGAAGTGGTACTCACCTAGTTCATCGATGGCTGGTGTCAACCTCAAAGTCACTGCCACCAGTGCCACGCACATCATCAAAATGAAAGATGCCACCGAAGCCACGATGAAACTCACGATCTTTCGCGACCGGCTGTTGCTGGACGTGCTGTCTCTGTCCCCGAGCCCCGATTCGGGGTCAAGGCACCTCCTGCGGTGCTTGCCCAGGTGGCCCCTCAGGTCCTTCAGCGAGGTGGTAACCGAAGTCCGGTGCCCGATCAGCAGCGGGTTGTGGTGACAGATTCGATGTTTCTGCTTCTTGTGGTGGTAGTGGTGGTGTCTGGGGTGCTCCAGCGTCCCGAAGTTCCTGGGGGGCTCGAAAGAGCAGTCCCCGCAGAACAGTTCCGCGGAGGCCCAGTGCGGCTTGCTGAGCGAACCTCTCTGATTGTGCAAAGCTAGAAGGTCCCTGTGCCTTGAGCAAGCGAGACTGCTGACTTCACTGCCACTGGTGGTGGTGGTGGTGGTCACCAGCCGTGTGCGACTGTTCAGTCCGCGACCAATAGGCGTCTTCCGCCTCTCAATACCGACCTGGTTCAATCTCTTTCTGCAGTGTTTCCGGTGGCGTCGTCTACCCTTTGGGATGTGGATAGACTTCCGCTTCAGTTTTAAGGGTTCGGTGATTGGCAACAGCGGGTACAGGGCTGCCCTGGGCCTCCTCCGCAGCCTGTCACACTCGCGTTCGATGTCCGACACTTTGAGCACGACACCATCTTTGATATACGTTCTCTTCTTCTTCTTCTTATCCCTCTTCGATTGATTGTCTGCCATGGTGAGAATCTACGAGTAATAATACTTCAGCATTTAGGAACGCGCAAGTGGCAACGTGTTGTTTGAAGTAGTAGTAGTTGCGATTTTCTCCATTGAAAAAGACATAATCAGTGTATTGCTAAAACACTTTTCGATAAGACTAACTGGACGTTTAAACTATGATGATTGTGAGTAAGAGTTGGGATATATAAGAGGCCACTTTTGCAAGGCTTATGTTCTTCTGACAATCCAAAAAAGGAAACTAAATGCTTTTTACACTTCAGCTGCGTATCAAAAACTAGTTGTTGTCTTTTTTTTTTTTTGCAATAATTTCTGATTAGCTTGAGAAACAGAAGAATGTGCTATTTACACTTTCAGGCACATGATTTCTACTAAAGGTGTATTTTATTACGTCCCGTTTTAAATTCTCTATCTATAATCGAGTTTTTTCTTTAATATCACATTATATTAAAGCGAAGGCAGAGCTTATTGTGTATATTGAATTCTAAAATATTGCTTGTATTTTTCTACAGATTAGTTAGGTACAGGATGTGTTATAAAGATAATAATTCTCTGGATCTAATAAATATAGATTGCATAGAATGACCGTAGAGTCGTATGTATATAGAAAAATGTGTTTCCTAAGAGAATAATACATATTTACATACCGTAGTGTTTATTGCTGATTTGAACAGGCATTGACTCCAGATATTTCAGACTCGTTTCCATCAATAAAATCATTGCCGTTATTCCTTTTTCAATCGACACTTCTGGAAAATTTAGGTTTAACATTCTCAGAAGCAACTGATTCGAGTTCTTAAAGTTAAACATATTTATTTATATTTTAAAAAGTAATTAAAATATTCAGCATATTTTTAAGCGCTCGAATGTAGTTGGAAATAAAACGATATTTAGATAAAAAGATTCCATATTTATCAAAATTAATAAATAGAATACAGCCTCAATTACTTGGAACGATTGTGTCAAAGAGAAGCTTTAAAATTTCAGGGGATAAATTAATTTTTGATAGATTTGTCTTCAAAGTATAATAAATATTAATCTAAGGATATTCACAAATTAGGTATTTTAATAAAATAATTCATAAATAAGGTAAATATTATGAAGTATTCCAAACTGAATAAAAAAATTAATACAATTTAAATAACACTGGTGTTATGCTATTAGGCTTTAAGTAATTTAACCATAAATAAAAATCCGAATATAGATCTAAATTTTAATCGATATTTCACAATATAATTAGGTTAATAATTTATGAAAAATTAAATTCCGATTTTAAGACACGGTATTTAAATAAATACTATCGCGTTTTATTTTTTAAGGAACTTTTTGAAATAAAAACTTGATAAATAATTAAGATTTTTTTAAATTTCGAAAAGAATTAAGAGCTTTAAATAAAATCAATTATTATGGCAACGAATGGGAAATTATTCTATATTTTTTGGAATATCATTTTTCAGAAGTATACATTTAAACTTTACTATCAAACCAAAAAATTCAAACTCACATGAGCTTTAGAACAACAACTCTTCGCCTTCTTGTCAGATAAATAGCGTATCGATTCAAAATATTTTGATTCAATGAAAAAAAAAAAAACACTGATGATGACAACAACACTTAACCTGAAACTAAAAGTTTCCAAAAAATAAACTACCAAAAAAACACGACGCACCAGAGTTTATGTATGAAGAAGCGATGGTTACGACTTTGAATGGAATTGAAATCCAAGTAAGATGTAATCCTTCAGGTATTTTTATCCGTCACGTCATTCAGAACAAAATCAGGCGATTAAAAAATCAGAATCGATGAGATGAAGAACGATTCACTAAACACACTAACACACAAAAAACACACAGCAGATGAATCACACACAAATCTTCTGTTTTAAATCCAGAAAGGGCACCCATCCGCCACTTTATTAAATCGAAACTTTTGAGAGGGCTCTTTTTTATTTCTCACCACTTTCGCTCATAGAATCCCGCATTCTAACGAGAGGTGAGGGGGGTGTTTTCGAATGGAGGCGCGTGTCGTGTCGTTTAAGTGGCACTTGAGAACGGAATTCGAACGAGGGGGTCGTTCCTTTCCTGTTGCATTCGAACAGAGAGCCGAGTCGAATTTGAGAGACGACGGTGGCAGCTTATCTACGGCATGCAGTTATTCGGCTGGACCCGTGTGGGCGCCACTGCGCATGCGTGCTTCGGGAGCTGAACCGGGTGGTTGGTTTTTTGAGGGGTGAGGGGCTAAAGGGGCCCATCCCTGAGAGATGCAGAACGTCCCAGGCGCGTTCCTTCTTCTACTATCGACATTGCATTGATAAGGCATTCAAGGAAGAATTCTTTGGAGCTATTTTTAGGTGCATCATCTTTTTTGAGGGGGAACGATTTTTTATTTTATTTTATTATCATTTATTAGATATAAATCCGGAATAATAGACAATTTGAGACATTTCCAGTTCGGTTGTCAGAAACATACTTTAAGGTGCATATTTCAATAGACAATTTGAGACATTGCCAGTTCGGTTGTCTGAAACATATTTTAAGGTGCATATTTTCAGAGACAATTTGAGACATTTCCAGATCGGTTGCTTGAAACATATTTTAAGGTGCATATTTTCAGAGACGATTTGAGACATTTCCAGTTTGGTTGTCTGAAACATATTTTAAGGTTCTTGCTCTTTTCTAAGGCGAAGCATTTTTTTTTTTTGATTTTATAAGCATTTAATAGACAATTTCAGACATTCCCTATTCAGTTGTCTGAAACATATTTCAAGGTGCATGTTCATTTCCAAGGCGAAATATTTTTAACAAAAACTGAAAAGTGTAATCACTTAGGTAAATTGGTTGCATTTTCAAACTTTTGTTTCAAGTTTCCTTCTGCAAAAAAAAAAAAAAAAAAAAAAAAAAAAAAACGGACAATCTTTATTGAAAAAGTTGGACTTTTCAGCGTTTATTGATTTAAATTTTTCGTAATAGAAGCACATAATGACCTCTAGAAATGTCTTGAAGAATCGTTGGTTATATTGCCATTTTTCAGAAAAACCGAAAGAGATTGCACTGTGTAATCTTAGGTACAATGGCAGCGCTCACCACTCTAAAACCTCATTTCCCCAAAATACATCATCAAGGGTTGTTTGTTCCTCACCGCTTTTTATTTTGAAGAGAAATTGAAAAACATATTACTTCACGGTATATTATCCGTGAGTCAAATCCTGGTAAAAATTCTCCAAGAAATATGGTATCGAAAAGTTCAGTTTCATATGAATTTTTACAATAAAAGAAGCCCTCCACCGCAATAACTTAACCATATCTGCGGATTTTACAACCGTATTTGGCCGTGTGGATTGTGAGCGTATCGCAGATACAAATTATGGCAATCAGTATCATTTTTTTGCAGATATAAATTTCTGTTTATACTGTTGTAATTATGCTATTTTTATTCTTATATTGTAATTATGCTGTTTTTATTACATTTTGTTCATAGAAACTGTTTGAAATGACTAAATTAACCTTATCCATCTTTGGCAGATTTATTAATGCTTATAATTTTACGTACATTTAAATAATATTAAAAATTTATATTAAATGCATTAAGACATCCGAACACGTTCGATGCACCTTTTTAGTAACATCATGACGTTGACATACTTTAACCATATTTCTGGGTTTAAGACAATTCAAAATTTGCAATAGAATGTCAATTTTTAAAATAAACACTAAAACTTGTTTAGAAAATTGGCATTTAATAGCATAAATTTAAGCAAATACTTCAATTTGGCTGCACCGAAAACAATAATTCTCATCCTACCAAAACTTATACCAGAATAAACTACATAATATTCTCTCGGAAATGAATTACAATCGTATGGTTCTAATAATAAATAAAATTTTTACAGCCAGGCGAAGATTTATCATGGAATTTTTAATAAAATTATGACATTAGTTTTCAAACAATTGGCTGTAAATTAAAAAATATTCACTCGATCTAAATTCTTTTACTTCATTCCCTAGAAAATTGTATGAAGACGAAGTCCATCCAATTTCATAGTAATACGATATTTATATTTTCAGTTATTTGATTTGAAGTGAGCAAGAAATGAATAAAAATTCAGTTTCGAGAAAAAGGCATTTAAATTATACAGCAACTTGTTTTAGTAATAAATTATGGGTGTACATACATAAAATTCCCCACATTTATAGATTGTACCTTCTTGCTGCTAATGTTTTAATAATTTTCTTTTTTTCAATCATTTACATTTGCAATTTCTTCATTTAGCAGAGAATACTTGCTTAGATTCATTAATTCTGTTTTTGTCGAGCTCAACACATGCCCTGACTGAATTTGCCTGGGATACACTCCAACGACCTTAAAGATATTCAGTCATTCTGTAAAACTCTCGTTAAAATGTATTACAGGCATAAATACCCCTCATCTGAGGATTCAGAGCTCAACAAAGATATGTTTAGGCACAAATTTTCACAAAACATTATTAAAACTCTCATTGGCGTTTTGTGCTTTTCTGTGCCAAACATTTTCCGTATTTAAATCTAAATTTGTGTTTATACGAATTTTTAACAAGTTTTCGGTTTTTAAATCGATACTTCAGATAATTTAAATGTCCACTTTACCGATCATTACGAAAATATGAATAACTCGATTTCTAATGAACGTAGAGACAAAAGTAAACCTGTTTTGGATAGCTCAAAGACGGGTCTATCCAATAAAATAATTTTTGAAAAATGTCATTTTTTGGGGAAAATTGACCTTTTCAACTTATTTGAATACCTTAAATAACAAATGAATAAAATATAACAGAATATTCAGATTGAAAGTTGTAAAACGAACAATAACGAAAATTGCCCAAATCGATTGCGTTGTCGAGATTTTGCATTTTATCTGAGTTTTATTTTATTTTATCAACTCACGAAAATAGAGACAGAAGATTCTTGATGTTGCATCGAGAGTATACAAGTCTTCATCTATATGAATAAAAATGAATATCCGTCTGCATGTCTCTTATGCCTTCCTACACCGTTCGCTCGATTGTGATGAAACTGGGTCAGCTGATTGTTTACATCTACGGTAAGGTTATAGAGATTGTAAAATTTAAAAAAAAAATGAATTTCAACCACATCTATTTACTTAGGATTCATCTCCAAATAGCTCACCGAGGAGACAATAGATTTTGTAGAAATGCTAAATCCAAACTAAAGTTTAATTTTGTAGAGATGTAGTATGCAAATGTCATGAAAGTCATTCTCAGAGGTAAACTGCTTTATGACAGATTATGCCAGAAAGTGTTGGGGAGGCCAACCCTGGGGGTGTTATATTTTTATTAAATTTTAGCGTTTACTACCAAAAATATTGTAGTACAAATAACAATCTTAATTTTCAATAATTATTATTACAACTACATTTACAATTTTATGGTATAAATATATTTTTATGTTCAATCAGTTTTAAAAGAAAATATTTTAATCATATTTTCTGACATTTAACTCGAGAATTCCGAGTGACTATGAAACGAGTCACGAGATACAATAAGTAGTTTCTTTCATCACCATTCTGAAAGAACACCAGGATTTTATAATTCTTAAAGAATACTCAAATCTAGTATGTAAAAATGCATATTTGTTTGTTCGCATTTTATGTCCTATTGGGATGAAACATTGCGATGGATTGATGGCACTTAATGTTATTTCTTTCCATGGCAGCAATGAGCCAGGTACCAGCTTGTATGAAATAAAATCGGGAGAAATCGGCTCATGTGATATTTCATTTAGTGGCTGCGACAGGAAAAATGTCGAGGTTTCATCTAGAGTGAAATCTTTGAAACTTTTGTTGGAAACGGGAGGTAGTTGGAAATAGGAAATCAATGAAGTAATATATATGTGTGTGCCACTTACTTTTACATAAATTAAAAATTTAGAAAATCGGTGATTTTGTCAATTAACAATTTATATATAGATTTCAGGCAGATCAACGAAGACAACTGTTGGTGTTGTAACCAATGGCCCTTTACAAGCCAGCCGGCAAGTCAGCAATTTAAGGCAACACAATTTAACAATTTAGGCAACAATTTAACAATTAAGGCAACACAACAACAAGTCAGCAACACAATTTAAGCCTTATATAGCCTCCCCCTCCCTTAGCTCCTATAGCCGTTGTTTTTATCAGTAGCGCCGCCAGGAATACAACTTGGCTATTTCATGCTTCACATTCGCTTGCACAACCCCTTTTTACAGGGGGACGCATTCATAATACTAAGCCCTAACCGGGAGGCCTAGATCACGGGGAAAACACGCTACCCCTAAGCCCTTAATGTGTTAAGGAGACAAGACTATGTAAGACTGCTTTTCTGTTCGCCAATGAATTTTAGTTTAGTCATATAAACAAACCATTGTAAAACAACACTGGGGCTATTTTGAGACGGACCACGGTCAGGTGACGAGGACTACACCTGAGTTGGCACATTCACACAACTCACAGATAGAACACAGAAGAACAACCATGCCCGAACACAGTCATTTGTTTTTTACTCAGCATAGAGAATTTAAATCCTTTTAATCCTGCCGAATCGTGTTATAATTAGAGTAGTACCTGTACTGTCCTACTGTCACGAGATAAACCCTGAGCATGGTTTTCGTAAGTGGACGAGTTTCAGTAAGGAGGGAAGTAGGCATGAAAACAGACCACAACATTTGGCTGACTGAGAGGCAAGAAATCACTTTATGAAAATGTATGTATATGATAGTTAAATAAAAGTAAATTGTAGATAGAAAGTGCTTGTTATTTAAGCTTTTCAATAATGTCTTGCCTAAGAAAGCCTTCAGAGATATTGCTTCAACTGCTTTTGTATTGATTTTTTTAGAACCTGAGGCCGCCGTGAATTAAATAAAAAAACACTGGATCATAACAAAATCATTTGATATTTTCTTGAAGATTCACGTGCTTTTAAAAGTGGAAAGCTTGAGTTTTAAGATGAATCCTCCTCCCCCCCTCCATTTTACATTAGAATTTATGAGTTTTGAATAAGGTGAATCGATAGTTGCAAATAATAAACGTAAAATCAGAAAAAAAATTAATTAATTTGGAACTATTTAATTCATAATAAATCTGTTACTGTGTGATATATATGAAAACTAAAAACAAGAAATCCAGCAAAAAATTAAAATGTAAATAAATCAATAAATAGGCTGAATGAAAGATATTTTTTCCTTTCATATTCTTTTAAGAACTAAGGAAGTATTTATCGTAATCTTTGGAACAACTCATACACCCCAAAATGGGTTGTCCAATCCTCCGTAGCACATCTTACAGATCTATTTACATATAATGTAATATCCACAATTGAATAAAAAATAAATATTTCCAAAGAATTTTAATAAATTAAAATATTACTCCAAATTATTTAGCTGAAATCTGTTACTAACTGAATATATAAATGAAATTATTTTACTCAAAAATCCTGATGTAATTTAGTTAAATCAATCAAATAAACACTGTACAAGGCAAAATAAGACATCCAACCGGCGATTCTGCAAATGATAATGATACTTCTAACCGGTTCTTTTGGCGTTAAAGAAATACATCCCTTTCCTTCCCTTCCAAAATGTAATAGAACATCCCGTTTTTAAGTCAGTATTATTTTAGTTTAGTTTAGCTATTTTAACGTCTCGTTGTAAAGAAGCACTAGGGCTATTTTGGGATGGACCTCGTCATTTTGAACCACGGTCAGATGACGAGGACGACACGTGAACTGGCACTCCGCTCTCCACACCAGAGGGAGGACGTTTGAACTGACAGATTTAACGTGCAAGAGATCCGTTTATACGACGGTTCTTCGGTGCAATTGAGTCTCGAACCTGAAACCCTCCGGTTCGGAAGCCAAAACCTTACAGTATTATACTAATGTTTCGTGCTGTTCTATAATCAAATCCAATTTGTTAATTTTTTTGAAAATACCAAAACAGTACATCGAGAACAGACAATTGTACAAAAGTTGAAACCTTAGAATGACAAGAAGAGATTGAAAATCAATAACAAAATTCCATCCATGTGCTATAATATATTACAACGGAAAAGGGAAATTTAAAAAAAAGCATTTGTTGGCGATTAGGCAGAATGCGTGAATAAAGAACATTTTTTTTTTCGAATTGATAGAAAGATTAAATTAATTTTTTTATTCAACTGGATGGCACCAATCAGAACTGAATCAGCGAAACATTACTCTCTATATTTCGAAGTGTTTGTAAAAATTAATTTATAATTCAAGATAAAAAAATCTATATAAATAAAAGTGAATGTGTGTGCCTTCCTAAACCGTTCATCCAATGGAGACGGGAAGGTTATTGCTTACGTCCAGGGGATGGTGAGAGGGATCGATAAGCCGAATCTTAACCCCATCTGTTGACTGAGGATTCATCTCCAGATCGAGGAGACAATACATTCAGTAGGAATGCTCAATCCAAGTGAAAGGTTCGTATTTTGTAGCGGTAGGATGCAAATATCATACGCCATTCTCTGAGGTTATTACAGATTAGGTGAGAAGGTTTTGTGGAGACCAACCCTGGGAGTTTTAAATTTTCTGTGTATCCAATTTATGTGTATTTGCTCCTTGCAATTGAAGATTCAAATTATTTAATTTCTCGAATATATCGACCATGTAGCTCAATTTCATCACAAATAAACTATTGTGAAAATTCTCAGCTTCCGATCTGTTTTCATCTTCTAGGAAAACGGCGCTTTATTCTCTTAATTCATAAACACGTTGCAAAAATTTCCCTCGTGATAACCATCTTGCCTCGCAATAAAATAGTAACGCTGAATGTACTGCACCCATGTCTTTACAAAGTGCAGAAAAGATTCTTGATTTCAGGGGCCTCATTTTTATATAATTTACTACGGTTACAACCGTAGTTAACACAATATTCAAACCAGGACTCATTTCTTAGGAAGCCAAAGCTTCTCTGTGAATCATGCAATGTGTCCAGACGTACTGTGGCGATTTTTGTTTCTCAAGTGCTTGAATACTTTGGAATCTTCCGGACATAGAACGAGCACCATCGGTGCATATTCCGACGCAATTTTTCCATTCTATGTTTGCCTCGTTCACAAAATCATTTAAGATAGCAAACAATGCGAGTGCTGTTGCTTTAAGATTTATTGGTTTGCAAAAAAGTAATTCATCTACTACTGACAAATCATCACAAAATCTAACATAGGCAATGAAAAGAGCATCTTTATTACTATCTGTAGCCTCATTGAGTTGTATTGGAAACAATTTGTCACGTAACTTCGACAAAAGCTGACACTCTACATCTTCAGCTCTATCAACAATTTGACAGACAACAGTATCATTTGAAAGAGGTATAGACTGCAATTGTTTTGCAAAATTATCTCCAAACATAATTTCTATAATCTCAATTGCGGCTGGCAAAATAAGCTCTTCACCAATGGTGTGAAGCTTTTTACATCTGGCTATTTTATATGAAACTTTGTAAGAGGCAATTAAAGCATTTTCATTCACAGACAAAGTTTTTTTTAACAATGATTTTTGCTTTTCATATGATTTTAATTTTAATTCGAAGAGTTATCTGGGTTTGTTTACGCACTCACTATGAAGCGTTTCCAAATGTCGTTTAAGTGTATTAGGTTTCATGCTGTCTGCCGCCAACATTTTTGAGCAAATGATACACAGGGGCCTTTCTTCTTCATTTACTTCAGTACTAGTGAACCCAAAATTTAAGTATTTTTGAGAATATTTTCTTGATTTTATTTTTTGATCCATGCTCGACTGTGTACTTGTTGATACTTGTCTATCGTCTAATGCTCGCTTACGCCCGCTTAAAAATTTATCCATGGTTCTGCATAAGTCTGCTGCCGTGAATATTTAATACGGTGAATTGCAATTACACGAAAGTGTATATAACATACACATTCAGAATAGGTTTAATAGCGATAGAAGGATCGACTCGAATGAGATTGTCTGCAATTGAAATTGGCGTCATAGAACTTTCTCCTTCTCCCTAAGAGAAAACATTTCTTCACATCTTCGCCCGCTCCTAACTTAACTTTTAAGCTGACCAGACAAATTCCAGACAAATCGAAACTTCTCGTGAAACCGTGAGAATGCCCAACATGGCGGGAAGGAAGAGCAATAAAAAGGCATAGGATTCTTGTTTTTTTAATGCTGAGGATCGGTGTTGCAAAATTTTCGCATTCTTGGTAATTTGTGAAATTTAAAATTAAGGTTGTAGTGTAGGTTTAGTGCCAAAACGCATTATTATTGTATACATTTTAGTGTATGCGGGGGTGAGGTGGGGCGTGATGAAAATGATGATTGAAAATTAGGCCGTGAATACTAAAAGGTTGATTGATCTCAATCAACTCTTCCGTCATACTGTTATGTTTCATTTCAGTCAAGTAAAAGTTTTTATCGAACTGTTATGTTTCATTTAATTTAAATAAAAGTTTTTATCATGTTGTTGTTTTTCATTTCTGCTAAATCAACTTTTCCGAAATTCTGTTGTGTTTCATTTCAGTTACGTCAACATTTCCACCGTATGTTTCATTTGAGTTAATTTTTCCACCATACTACAATGTTTTATTTCAGCGAAATCAACTTTTTCATCGTACTGTTGTGTTGCATTATCAGCCAATTCAAATTTTTTCATCATAAAGATACTATCATTTCTGTGGCCTCTCTGCAGGGCATTAAACCAAGATAACAGTAAGATTATCCCAAATAAAGAAACGAAAGGAAGAAAAGCAAAACCGTAAAAATTCATGTCAAATATATATTCTTTAAAAAAAGACTCTACATTTTTATTGAACTTAACAGCTTTCAAAATACAATTTTCATTCAGAGTAAGTTCCAGATGCCGCAAAGACTTTCAATGTTGTTTAAATATTCGTTGCCGGTGACAATACAATGCTTTGAAATTCACACTCACTTAGTCCACTGATTGGATTAGGGTGTACCTCAAGTTCCTTTCCTATTTCTAATAAGAAATGAATGCACGCTATTTACTGCTGCTTAAGCTATTTATTTTGTTTTATTGCCATGAAGATTCAAATAAACACGCCAGCAGCTGTAAACTAACAAACAAGTTTGTTGAAGAAAAGGAGCAAATTGCAACTCTACAAGGTCGAGAAGTTGCCCACAACTAGTGGGTATCACTTTGCATACAAGAACAGAATATTCAAGAAACAACTCATTTACACAACAAAGAAAGATCTGGAATGTCAGAGAACACAAGGAAACAAACTAAAGATCCGTGCCTTGGATACAACAGCGATGGCGAGCATCGAACCCGCAAACTCTGGGTTTGAATCACGTGCTTTGACCAATCGGCCACTCAGCCGAACTTTCTTCATGCGGCAATATAAGACATCTTTTGCTCCGTTACCTTCTTCCATCTCTCATGAAGTCTTGCGATGCCTTCTTTGTAACAATGATTGCGTTTGGGACAAAAATTAATCTTCAAGGCGAAAAAGTAATCTTAATTTCGCTATTGGATTTAAAGTGCTTATTGCTAAGATAATTTTTTGAGAACAGAAAGTGGTATTAGATGGAGAGATATCTGGAAAATATGGGAGATGCGGTGAAATTATCCCGATCAAACTGTGAGAGTTTCTCTCTTGCGACTCATGCAACATGCGGTCTTACGTTGTCATGGTGAAGAACAACGCCTCGTCGATTCATTCATTCTGAAAGTTTTTTCTCTGCTATGGCAGCTTTCAGTTGATGTAGTGGATTACAGGGTTCGTAGAATTTAATGTTTCGCCTTGAGGAAGGAGCACGTAGAAAACCTTGTAGAAACTCGCTTCTCATAGAGGAAGGAGCAAGTAGAAAACCATGTGGAAACTCTCTTCTCCTTGAAGAAGGAACTCTTAGAAAACCACATGGAAAATCGCTTCTTCTTGAGGAAGGAGCTCGTTGAATACCTTGTGGAAGGAGCTCTTAGAAAACCATATGGAAACTCACTTCTCATTGAGGAAGGAGCTCTTAGAAAACCATATGGAAA
>JAPMOQ010004543.1:0-15238 GCA_026543055.1 Argiope trifasciata | reverse complement strand
ATTTTAACACAGAAAAGTATTATAACGCTCTCAAATCTGTATACAGGGTTTAAACCCTCTTGAGATGAAGTGGTGTCCGGAAGTTTAAAACTGAAAGTTTAACTGGAGATTTTAAATTTGATTTATCGTATTATTAAATAGTTATGAAAAAAAGAGTATAGCTTTTATATAGGATACATGCGATTGAAATTCAAAGCTTAAATGAACGTAAATTTTGTATTGTCCTTTGATTTCTGAAATGGGGTTCTTTTTTAATTAAAAAAACTCAGCCTTATTTGTAAGTATCATAAAGAATTATGTTTTCCATAAAGTCTCATTGAAAAATTTGCGAGACTATATTATTTGTTCACCGCTTTGGTTTTTGACCGATAATTTAAGGTCTTAGATTAAATTTATAAATGAGGACATTTTAACATTTTTTTATTAACCAGTTTCCTTATCTATGTGCCTATTTACTTATCTGTAAGGTAAAAATTTGCAATCGTTTTGAAATAATTTCTCGACGAGTTGTACACTTTAAAAAAAGCTCCGAACTAGATGGTGATGTAATATTATGTCATCTTCTTGTCTATATTATACATCTTTTTCCATTGAAGGCTGCTCATTGGGAATTTTTTTCCTTTAACTACATACAGATTGTCATGAAAATATGCCGTTATGAATTTTTAAAATGTACAGTCAAATGTTTTCAGAACTATCTGTATGAGATTATAAATCTGCATGGTGCTAGGAGAAATTATTTTATTCTTTTTAATCCATTTTTAAACATGGTGCATTAATTTTTTTGTATTTGAAAAAGTATTTATTATCAATAATTCAGAAAATTGAATAATATTTAATTATTTGCTTTGGTTACTGAGTTACTCTCTATTTAGCTTTTTATAAAGAAATATATTAGTCTCCATTGAAATATTCTAATAAATCTTTCAAGTTCACATTTTTTGTTCCTTTCTGAAGCCCATTGAGAGAACTTCTGATAACCGGTAGAACGGAAGTCTCAAGATACTTATACTGTATAAAAGGAATGCAGTTTTATACATGACATGAAACCTGACCACATATTTCTTCTGTAGGATGCCGAAGGGAATGAATTGTAGTGTTCTTCAAATCACTCGCATAACGACCTCATTCTTTTGCGTCCACTTATTAAAAGAGAATTATTGTTTCACCTTCCCAATAAATACGGCCCCTGAAAAAATACATATTAATGAAACCAATCCTGAAATAACATCCAATAATAAATATCTTTTGAGAGCAAATAAAAACTATAGTCATTTGATAGTAAACTCTTGCTCCACTTTTGTAATTCTGCATAATATTTTAAAGAACTTATGCTATTAAAAATTATATAGGTAATTGAATGTAAGGCATATATATGTAATAAAAAAATTAAATTTGGAGAAAAAAATCCAAATTGCTATAAATTATATTTTCTTAATCCTCATAAAAAAAATCTAACAGTAATCGAATATTTACCTCTTTTTCCCTTCATTTGTATATGTTAGAGCAAAATTTTAAAAAACGTTATTTCATAGATATATTAAATACTAACGTAAATTTTTTACTTATCAAAATAGAACAATGATCTGCAGACTGGGACTCGCTGATTGGCTTTTAAATTACTAATGGGTAGTATAATAAGAAATAGTTTTTTGCGAAATTTTCGTTCCCAGAGGCTCTTTTACCATGCAATTCAACCAATAGTCAATAAAATGATAATAAATTAGAATTAGATGATAAAATATTTTCAGTTTGACTTAGATTTTTTTCTCCAAGTCTTTACGGCTCACATTAAACTAAATTAAAAAGGCACTTTATTTTTTACCCTTTTATATGTATTTTTTGAAGAGTCACGACTTTAGAATTTTAAGCATTACAGCCAAGAAGATATATTTTTTAAAATCTAACAACGGCTATAATTTCTCATTTTTACCTAATGTTTACAATTTTATTATATTTTACCCTCAATCTGCTTTCATAATAAATGTGACCTTAGAAAGAATTTTCCCACTTTAATTCTGTGAAAGGATTTATTTTTTCATTTGAAATATTACTACTTATATTATCATGTTTTTCTGACGTCACTGTGGTTATCATATATTGCTTTTTCATCATTTTAAAACTGAAATAGCACACATAAAAATACTAAAGCTTTATATAACCTTTTTTTTAACCACGTGCAAAAAACTAATAAAGATTTAAACTGAGAGAATACGTGACCAGCCAGTCGAGTTATTAAAGAAGTTAATTTTTTTAACCGACATATCTCGACATTCATTAAATATAGCCCTATTCTCTGATGATTTACCATGCGTTGCTTAACACACTTGTCTTTTCTTTCAGCTTTTAATATTCTATTACAAGCGGTTATTTATAGATTCGTGTTCTGTTTATATCTATAGAGCTGATTGTTATACCAACTAATTACTAAACAGAAAATAGTTAAGGAACTTGAAAATGCGTGAAAATAATTCAAATACCCTTTGTGTATTTTAAAGTGTGTTGAAGTAACAGTTTCATTTCAAACGAATCAACTATGTTTAAGAAAATAATAGATTATCTTAACTATTTATAATCACAGATCATTTTTACTCAATGCAATATGGTGGATAAAAAGAAATGCAGTTTTAAAAGGGTGTTTTTAAAGCTAGTTTTTATTTAGAAAATGTTATTTTCTTCTTGATTGATATTGCATTACACTTCGACTTCAATCAAAATTCTTGTTAACTATTCATCTAACTACTGATAATTTAAATTAAATACTGAATAAAATATTTCAAAATATTATTATTTTAACAGTTATTGATTAACTGTTTTAAATTTTTTGTTTGTTCTCTGTTACACTATTATCATCATTTTGATGTGAAATTTTCTATCTAATGATAAAAGGTGAATTATTCTAGTTAAATATGACAAACACTATTTATGTGATAAAAATACTTTAGATGTAATAAAATTTGCATATCCTTATTTAATTATATGATGAATTTTGTCTGATATAATTTGCTTGGAGTAATTAAAATTTTTTATTTGCAAAAAGTTATATATATTATTAGTATTTTTCTACAATTTTTGCTTCCTTTTTATGTGTAATTTTTTCCTTCTTCCATGCTTTCCATAAGTTGCAAGTTTATATTATGAATAACTACTAAGTTACTGAAAATTAAAACAGAAATTTGCTCTGTTATTAAATTGAAATAAATTGTCTTTTTAATATTTTCGTATCAATAATAAAAATTATCTCAATAAATAACATTATAAATTTAAATATGTTCGATATTAATTTACAATGCATAATCTTAATAGTTGAGTTTCGAAAAATGTTTTTGTAGTAATTTTTAAATCTTTCGTATCTCATATAGTCTAACTTCGTCCTGAGGCCAAATTGTAAGTCATTTGCCCATCTTTTCATATCTAGAATGGTACTCTTGACACTGTTTTTGAATTTTTGAAAATATTAGATACAATTAATTCAGCTTTCTTAATTATTTAAGAAAATTTATTCAATTAAGTAGAACTAACAAAAGGCTGGTTTTTCATTATCTTTTTATTTTTAAAAATTCTATTATCATTATTTACAATTGTTCTAATTTCTTTGAATAACAAATTAACATTGTCATTAAAAAATCTTGTTAATATTTGATAATTATATCAACGTTAAATTATATCATTAGTGATAAAACTATGTTAAAAGTTTTATCACCATCCTCAGAATTAGCTAAACGATATGGCTGCCATGAAAGGATAAGTCATTGCCTTCCCTATTTAAGCGTTTAGCTACCCATAAAAGTGTTCTGTGCTAAAATGTCTTTAATAAAAATTCTTAGCTAATTCTTATTCCTAAAATACATAACAGTTATTTAAAATTGATGATCAAATCAAAAAGAAATCCTCTTTATCCTTTGTTATCTGCCGTTAATTGCATGCTGTCACATTGTATCATATTCGAGCCTCGTGAGACACGCAGCTGAATGATTCCTTTCAAAACGTGTCACATATAGATGACGTGCGTGTAAAAATAGGTGGAGGGATTTTCTGTAAAATTTGCTGATCCACCATAGCAATCACTTCTTGTCGTAAACAATGTTCAGTTTGCGCATGCCCCACACAATGTGTCGCGTGGCTCAATGCCATTTTGAGTGAACGGGAACACAGCACAGATTCCTCACAATGTCAAGGGTGAAACCACATCTGCATTCTAAAGAGTTCTCCTTCCTCTTCCTTAACCCTTACCTCTCGAAATCGTTTGCCGGGGGAGTGCGCTTCCTCCTACCCCCGTTGTACATACCTAGATAGGGGAAATGATGAGGTCACGACCTACGAGTTTGGAATGTCAGCAGATCTCAGGGATTGATGGAAGGTTTTCTTACTGCATGCTGGCATTGTAGTGAAATTAGGAACTGTCATGCCAGTTCATTGTTTTGAGGAGTACAAATGATGCGGAAACAGGAAAAAGACCCATACATCAGAGCTTCTTTGGTTCTTGATATGTTGCTAAAACAAATATAATTATGAAAGTTAAAAAAAAAAGGTATCTTAGTTAATTAAAGTAAATAACGTAACTTACTAATATTACGAATTTGTAGTTATAACCTCATTGATAACTATCTTTTCTTCGAAACATAAATATACCACTAGGTTGTAAATATTTATTAATTCGCAAAAGTTTTGATATTACGAAGCAATTTCATCTACCTGCTTTGTGAAAATTAATGTCATCAAAGTTAATATTTTTCAATTGTTACTAAAATAAAATATATGAAAAAAAAAGTTACGTAAAGGATAAATTGCATTAAAAAAACTTTTCTGTTTAAGTGTGAATAATTGGTATCGATTTTTGTGAAGTCTGTATTAATAAATCAGTGTAAAATTCTAATAATCTTTATTATTCAGAACTTACTTAAAGGAACAAACTATACAATTTCTTCTCAGCTGATAATTATTGAAACGATTTTCAAAATTAGTATTAATTTTAGTATTAATTTTTAATATTAGTATTAATTTTTAATATTAGTATTAATTTTTAATATTAGTATTAATTTTTAATACTTTTAAAACGAACAACGCGAAATCAGAAGTGATTAAAAAGTGAAGTAACTTAATTTCGAAATTATTAAATTATTAAAAGGCATACTTAAAATTATATTATTTAGTTTTAAAATAGATTTTAATCTTTAAAAATATTAACATGGATAACTCTAATTTTAAATTCCTTTCTTCTCAAAGTTAATGTTTTTAATAATGTATAAAATAGCATAAGGAAGTACGTAAAGGTATAAAATATATTAATGAACAATTCTGTCTTACTTTTGGGTTTGATTTCACATTCTGCGGTTTCGATTCGTAATGAATACCTTGTCACTTATCAGTCGATATGCGTGAATAATTAGAAGTATTTTGCCATTTTTGTGGATTTGTACAGTTTTGTAGTGGTCACTCAAAACTGCAGTTTTGTTTATTATCGTTGTTATTCATAGATAATAAGAAAATAAGGAATTAAATAAACAATATAATTTTTATTATGTTATTTAAACTGCCTTAATCCAGAATTAAAACGAAAATTGTTAAAGAACCATATTATTTTCAGGCTTAGATTTTATAGATGATAAAATTGAAGAATTCATAACAAACTATTATAAAACAATACTGCAAGTGAATATTTTGTTAATTGCTTGTAGTCACTGGCGATCAGAAACTAATAAATTACTAAAGAATACCCAGGAATTATTGAACACATCACAAAATTCTGTGAAAGAATAACGTGGAACATAGACTTCTCTATTGCATATTACTAATATGGGTCGTTAAGTTATATTTCAACATTTTTTTAATCAGAATTCGATATAAAATGTTATAAATAGCCTAGTTATGATTTAATAACAAAAGTTTAATAGTTATATCTTGCGATTTCAAAAATTAAGTTTGTTAGATTTTTTTTATTGGGTGTTATGTGAAATATTATGCTAATCAAAAGGCTTGCAGTGACTTGCGAAATTTAAAGAAGTGTATCTCACAACAGCCATTCAGTATATAATTCCTTAGAATTTGCAAATACATTGAGGCAAACTATCATTTGTTATACAATGCACAATTAAAAAAATTGAGATTTATGTACTTTAACAATTCTACTGGTACAAATATTTCAATCTATTCGACATCTCTGAGTCACTTTTTTTAAATATAAAAAAATCTTATGAGCAGAAAAAGATATAAATAGAATTACATTTTTAAAAACTGGTAAGATTTACTTCTTAAGATGTTAAATATTCCTGTTTTCTTTTAAAACTCTCAGCTGTCTTAAATATATAACTTATGATTAAATTTTCTTAGGTGCCTTAATTCCTCACTTTTGATACAGTTTTTTTAATTGAAATGGTCTATTTATTTCTCTTAATATTTTTAATATTTTGCCACTTTATATCTATTTAACACTGTTTGGTAAATCAACAACATTCTCAAGAATTGCGAAACACATTGAAAATCATTCCTATTTCCAAATGCATTTTTTAATTTTAAACAAATGATTCATTTTCCTTAAAAATTTCAAAAAATTCTTCGAATGATTTATTATTATCTCCCTTGTTATTGTTATGCTCTGGTGCAGTTTTTTTGAATTTCGAAACAAATTATACTGTTTGTTTTTATAATTTGTAGATGTCATAACATATTTTAATGAAAAATTCGACTGCCTTGTTAATGAATATTAAAAGTTGTTTATTTTGCGATTTCAAGTGGAATGAATCGTCTTATCTTGTTTCTGGAATCATATATTTTTGGAAAGAAGCACTTTTGGGCATGAATGGCATGTTTGTGAAAAATCAATGTTGGTAAAGTAATGTAAGTTTTCCAGATCAAATTCTTCTTTTTTTTTTTCCTTCAATATATTCAGGGCAAAAATATTGCCCTGAAGGTTCATTGCTATAGTTAAATCCGATTTTTCTTGATTAATATTAGATATTTTTTCAATTATTAACAGAAAATTTTGATTAAATGATTCTATAAAGTTGAAATTACAACATTCTCTTGTAGCTTCTTTTAATTTCAAATTATAACAAAAAATATTGAACGTTGTGAAAGTATAATAAAAATACATTAATTACATTGATTTAATCACTGCTTTAAAGTTATTGAAATTTTTCATTATTTTAAATTAATATCCTAACTGTTGGTCGGATGAAATTCTCAAATATTTAATTTTGATTTTGAATATAAATACATGATAAAATCTATTTTTTTAGTATATCAGAATAGATTAATTGTAAAACTATGATTATTTTTCATGAGCATTCCTATGATACTGGTCCCTTTCTTTATTGCTAATGAGAACCATCGCCCCAGTTTTTCTTTTATCGCAAGGATGTCTAGGCCCCATTGCTGACCCCATTCCAAAACATCAGCGGTCAAATTCGGCAGGAAAGACCTTTGCAAAAAATTACGAGACCTTTGAAGTAATGATAGAGAAATGGGGAAACGCATATTTTCACTAGAGAAAGGTATATATAATGCTCAATTATCTTCTTTTAAGTCATTAATGACAAGTTTCAGTCTTCAAGCAAGTGAAAAAATGTGTTAAAGAGCGAATAGCCTTCTTGACAGATATGGAGTAGAAAGCCTATCAAAAAGCATAGATAAAATTGCATTAAAGAAAATTCAATAAATTAAGTAAGTTGGCTAAAGTGAAGTGTTTTTTTCCAGGGTTTATTTTTCTTAATGTGTATCAGTATTTCATTTTGTTTACTGGTTTTGCTTACACTGTAAATTTGCGAAATTATTTTATATATATAAAAAAGGTTATTATTGTAGCTTAACAAAAACCAAGAAAGCTTTATAACTTTCGTTTTATATATATAATTTACATCATAAAAATTGTTTTCCATTTACAATAAAATGGTTATAAACCTATCGTAGCTAACATACAAATAATGAAGAATAAATTATTAAATATTATTTAACAAATTGTTGAATTACAAATGAGTTTCTATCATTTTGCGACTATATTTTGTTAAACAATTTTTATTATTTATATTTGAAATTTCAAATATTTAACTTTTGCATATTTAATTATAAAATCAAAAGTACGTAAAAAATGCATGATATTTTGACGTCAGCGGAATTTTTAATTAGACATGCGATTATCTAATAAAACTATATCTCAATTCAAAAACATGCTTGAGTTAATATTTGATGAGGCATTCACAAAATCAAACAGAAGATTCAAGATTTTTCACCAATTGGACCTAAGATTATTAATTTTCCATTTTATTTCCTTAATAAATATTATACAAACAAAACAATAAATAATAAAAAATTATAAAAATTTCAAGATAAATGATTTAATTAAGGAAAATTTAATAAAAATCAGTCTTTTGCATTTTAAATTTCGCTTGGCATGGTACTTATTTTATAAACTAATTTATTTTTAATTAATTTTTTTATAATCAGCTCTTGTTACAAATTAAATTTGTATGATATTAAGAGTTATTGTCAAGTTTAAACCCGACTATAGAAACATTAGGCAAGAAATCATGATAGCATTACAATTTTTTAGGCTTTTACTTTGCTGTTAAATTCTGCCTCTCTATTTTATAGTTAAATCCCTTTATTTTGCCCGTAAACACCTTAAAATTTTTTTTCTCATCCATAATTTTCAAATATCATAAGGAAAGTCTATTCAGTCATTTAAAATTCTCTTAGTTCTCTATTTTAAGAATACATTGAAGAAAATGGTTACTTTCTGTTTTTCTGTAACTGAACAAGACAATTTTTAAATTATAATGAAAATGTTCTCAAATATCCGCTGAAATCAGAGAATAATAATCTGGGGAACTATGAAAAAAAAAACCCACAACCGCAAACAGTATTGTTAATTGAAGGCTCCGAGGGTAAAAGTTGCTCGGAGAGATCTTAAGAAACCGATGACAGACACGAACTGGACTTTAGCCCAAATCCGTCCGACACAAAAATTGTTTTATTTGGAGCAAATCTGCCTACGTGAACGAGTGAAATCCTGGCACATATACTCCGACGGGTTCACATGAAGTGAATCCGAATTGCGTCGGTGACGCTGAAAGCAAAGAATGTAACCGAGTAGACTCCTCGAACAAAACGGAACTCATTTTACAAATTAAAGAAGACCAAGAAAAAAATGAAATAAATAAGCAAATAAACAAAGCAGAACTGAAGAAGACACATGCGGTAACTGCTCCTACGCCCACCATTTTGCAAATCAGTTTGCTGTAAGGTCACCAACCTCTCAGTTGGTAACCAAGCTCTTCTCTTGCTCTCATTGAAATCATGAGTGTGTCAGTGGAGTAAAAGATGCCGAACAACGCATGTCTGCAAACTGAGAAACCAGAATATTTATTCTTTATTAATGATTGTCCCAACAGACTTCAAAACATGAATAAAGTAGTTAGTAATTTATTCAATTCTGAGATTTGTTATTCTTCAGAATTTTTTTTTATTCATAAAAGGTCTAGAATTGTTTTAACTCATATAACTTAATTAATATTTAATGCTTTTTTATTCATTCCTTTTTTTCGTTTTATATTAATAAGTTTAATTCAAGACATTCTTTTCATGGTTTTTTTTAGCTTTCTGAAAGAATTATTTGTAAGATAAATTCCAGTTCTACTGTATAAGCTGTTAACATTACAGAATTTAATTTAAGATTTAACTATTTTCTTTTGGGAATTATAAATATGAAAATCTCAAGAATCTTTTTGACTCGCCTATGTCTATCTATTAAAAGACAGAGAACGTGGACAAAATTTATTAATTCAAAATTTCAGCTAACCTACAATTAAAAGAAAATACACAAACTTACAATTATTTGATTTAAATGTTGTAATAAATTTTAGTATGGTTATATTTACGGCCCATATTAAAACAACATGACAATTATTTTGAGATACTTATCAACATAACATATTGTAAAATATATCCACGATGTTGGACGATATTCTATTCGTCGGACATTATCGTTAATACTTCATAATAATGTTGTCAACGTTGTATACTAATAGGGACGGCTTTTTTAAATTGCCGTCACATGACCAGGTTTACACTTATGCTGCAATGTCCTTTTCATAACTCTATATTCACGCCAGCAGGAAGACATTTAGGCTAACGACGATGAATTTCGGAGGTCCGAAACGCTTTTGGTTCTTATGATGAAATGGCTTTCTCAGGCCTCTGGCCGTGAAGACAAACTCTTTCCCCCACAACTCAAATATTGTAAACGTAGTTGAGACCGATCCCAAATCCCACCAGAATGCATAAGGCTGAAATGAATAACCAGAATACTGCAGTAGCATAGATATGAAATATGAGTCCCCTCTTCATTGCTACCGCAACAATACAACCCTTCCTGTAGGAGATATGTCCCGGCAAGAAAGACTAGCACAACTACTATTTCCATAATAATGGCCAGAACCAACCACCATGCTGGAAACTTTGTCCTCTATTTTTTGACCTGCTCCCAATGGAATACCAACATACTGAACGAATTCATGATTTATAAATTTACAATAATAGCATTTGAAGTCCTATGGAATGTTTCCCTTTCGATATTCTTGCATTCTTATTCAATACAATACACTTTGTGTCTAGCTTCATATTATAGTAAAGATAATCGAAAATATATTTTGGTATGTTTCTTGTCCATTTATGGCAAAAATTGTTTTCAGAGCACAGATTTAACTTCATTTATTTCATTCATTATTTTATGTTTATAGAAACACTCCGAAAGAAACATATACTTCACGTCGGAAAATATTTAAATTTTTCCCACAGTTTGAGTGTAAAGACGGCATATCCAGCTAGTATGTTGTATTTTTAAATTATTATTTTCATAGTTAAATATAACTCCAAATTAACATTTTTTTTTTTTTTTTTTTTTTTTGCCTCATTGAAACATATCCCCAACAAAGAAGTTCATCAAATTCTCGTGGTCGAGTTTATTTCGCCAGAAACTATAGAATTTGGAATGATTTATGATACCATAAAGAACAGATTTTAACTGCTATAGTGATTTATAATTCATTTTTAGATGGGAAAGGTGGAATTGTTCATCGAAATGTCTTAAACATCCACTACGTTCCAATAAATGTTTATTCTTGGGCATTTCTTATAAAAACTAGTTTGATGGGGCAAATAAGTTTCAGTTTATGCCTTAAAAGTCACGTTTTAGATTAGGGCTGAGTACAATGATTTTTTTATTGCATTGCTTTCTATCGAAAAACGTAATTCGGGAAATATTGGTTATTTGAGATATAATATTACAACATTATTGCTCTGTTTGCTTCTGATATATTGTTATATTAAGCAGATGTCATTTTTAATATATTAACGACCAGAAATGATCCTATTTGGGAATCCATGTTCAATCCATTATTGGATTGGGGATCCATTATGGAAAGGGAATCCATTATTGGGAATAATGCGACTTATCTTTGGTCAAAAAATATCCCATTAAAAAATGTTCTTTTAGAAGAAATTTTTGGCATTTTTCTCTCTATTGGCAATTATTTTTTTCGCCAAAGAAATTATGAAATTTGCCATGCACATAGGACTAACTGGCTCTTTTTAAGCATAAAATCCTGCACACTACAATGATTCATAATAAGCTTCTAAGTCTCGCAATCTCTGGTGTGCATAATAGTAGATTAAGAATACTATACATTGCATAGAAAAAAAGCATGATAAAAATACCTAAAGGACAAATTTATCTGTACTAATATCTTACTTTAGAATTAATATGAACTGAATTGTCATATTTCTCATTAAGATATAACACGTTTGCTCATTTGTGGTTTTGTCTACTCTGTAATATCATATTTATTTATAATAATTCAAAGACTTCTTTTTTATGTGAAAAGAACCATTCCATACCTGAGAATGGGAGAAAAATAGCATTATCTCTTTATAAAATACTTTAATTTCTTTTCTCATATTTAAATATATCACATAAACACAAACATACTTTCATGTAAAACTTTTTCTTTTAATGCAATAAAAAATTAATATGTATTTAAAGAGGTTGCTCAATTATACCAATAATACATATTTTAAAAATTGAATTCAAAAAAATGGTTTGACCTATGGATCCTATTTCTATGTTTGAGTTAAATTAAAAATAACTCTAATTTTTCCATAGAAATATTTTGAATTACTCGATTTTAAGTCAACCTTTTTAGTTGTAGAGGTAATTATACCTTTTTTAAAAATGTACAATTAGAACAATAGATTACATAAAGTATACTTTAATCATTTTATCAGTATTGTTATATCCCGTTAGTGCCGTGATATATTTATCTCCAAATTTAATAAAGAATTGGTGAAAATTTGGAAGGGTTATTATTACCCTACTCCCCTCCATCGAGCAGAACATGCCACCTCACTGATCACGCACGACTTTCGCAGTTGGATTGGCTAATACATAGCACTCCTATTAATATCATATTTCACCAAGATTATTGCAATTGAAATACTCTATCTTGAACTGTCTGTCATAAAAATTAACGTCTTTATTAAAGAATAATTATGAATTAGATTTTAAAAAATTCTATTTAAGAAGGAACTAAATCGTTCAACAAATATCCAATCTCGGACGAAATGGCATTTTAACAATCGATGAAAAATTGTACAGAAAGCAATTTTCTAACAACACAGCAATTAACTAAAAATATATGGAAGGCAGTTGCTGTAAATGGGAGAATATTGGTCTTTAATGGTATCATAAAGTGCAAGCTATTAAGAAATGTCCGTAATTTCGTTTTGCACCAGTAGTTATAACAAAATGATGGCCTTTATTGCTACTTTTATGTTATCAATTTTTTTCAAATAATCTATTATTTGATAAAGTGGATTGTGAAAGCTCGTTTACCTTTCAATTTTATTCCAAAAAAATTGAGTCGCTATTTATTCTTTTGAATGTTTGCAGCTCGGTTGTTTGTTTAAACTTAACATTGAAATTCCTGATTTCTTATTAATAATATTATGATAATGAAAATATATATTTCCATCCTTTGCTAATTTTCTGAAAATATACTGCTACTTTCTCCGAAAGATACACAATATTAAATAATTCCAGCGAATGATTCAAAGTATTAATCACTAAAAAAGCAATTTACATCGAATAATTGGGCTACGGTGGCCTGATAATAAAGTCTCGACCTCAGGTTCGAGACCTGATTCCACCAAAGAACCATCGTGTAAGTGGGTCTGGTGCACGTTAAAACATTCTGGGCCAAAAGTCCTCCTATCAATGTGGTATGAAAGTTTAGAGGGGGGGGGAGGTGCCAGCTCAGGCAATGTTCTCGTCATCTGACCGCAGTTCAAAATTACTAGGTCCGTCCCAAAATAACTTAGTGTTGTTAGTAATACAACGTTAATATAACTAAGCAATCCAAATTCAATGAAAAATCCTTTTTGCATAATTAATTGCGGAAAATAAATAGTAGAATTTCAGAAAGTAGAAGTTCAGAATGTTTAATATTAAAATTATATTTTTTATCAGTAACACATATTCTATTTATTTGACTGTTCACCAAAATATGCATTTCTTTTAAAATTTCCCATAGAAATAAGCAATAAAACATATTAAATGTACTTATCTTGATGCAAAGAAATTGTCTTCATCAAAGAAAGCCACAATTTATGTCTGCTTACATCTATAACAGTTTGAAGTAATTTTTGCATTCTTGCATACTTTGTCATCTAAAATTGGTATGTTTCTCAGTAGTGAATATTGAGATTTAGAGAATTTATATAAAAAATTATAATAAACAACGAAACAGTCTATTGGTAAAGTGCACAGCATTGCCAATAACTCTTAGTATACAGGCATGAATTGATAAGATTATTTTGTATTACAGTCAGTGTTCAGTATTCAGAATGCATGCTACTCAATTATTGATATTAAACAAATTGGAAATGTTATTTTTTAATTCCATAATATCTTACTATTGGGAAAATTCACTGTAATATGCTAGTTTTGTAACCATACTGTAACCGTTACTGTTCCTCGGCCCTCTATCGGCCGTTACCATGAACAATCAGTTCATGCCTTGGAAGCGAACGTAAAGCATGATGTAATCCCCGAGTATTATTTTTATGCATCGATGTTAAATGTTTTTGTCCTAAATAGTTTTGTGCCCTTGTAAATCATATCCTTTAATGTCATTAAATGTATCTTTAACTAAATTGGCATGATTTATTTTTTTAATAGTCTATCCTGACAGAGTTAGACTTATGGCGCCGTTTCGGTCACAGTTTTATATATCAGTTTACCATCCCTTTCAAATACTATATTTCCTGCATTCTGTTGCCGGATGCCATGGGGTATGCATTTCAGGGATTTCCTTTTTTAGTTGCACGATCTAAATTTTTTGAACAATTTACTTTTATTTTGTTTTTTATTTCCCTCATAACTTGTGAGATAAAATCTTTAACTTCCAATTCTCGCCTCTAAGAATGCCTCAATCAGTTTCAGTTGATAGAAGATTATTCGAAAATATTACTCCCATAAATATATATATAATTTTACCTTGGGTGATTAGGGCAATTTCTGCTCATACGGTGTGTTTTAGATGAGCTCTATTATTTTAAATTTTGAATTTACATGATAATTTATTTTTGAACGCATATGAATACGCATTTACACATATGAATTTATGCATTTACTATCTATTACAACAAAAACAATTTTTATGATAACTCATATAATTGTTTCTTTTCCCCCCTCATTCTAGTCCCAAAATCTGAACAATAATTAATTTCTTTTAATTGATTTAATGAATTTTAAGCGAATTTTTTGTAGCATTTTCTATTTACAAGAAATAATTCCTTTTGTAAATTGGAGTAAATCTTGTCTAAACCGTATTGATTATTTAAAAATCTTTTAATAATCGTATTTGAATTAGTATTTTATTTATAATTTTTCTTATTAATTTAATAAATACATTCGAAATACAAAAATGCTTTGCCGATATATGCGTACCTAATGATTGATAGTTAAGGGTAAAGAAAAGAAATGAAATAAGATGAGTGGTATTGCAAGGTAAGGGATTAGAGAGCTCTGAATAATTGGTATGTTAAGATATGCACTCACGAATAATATGGAAGTCACAAATGCAGCTATCAAAGTTACAGTTTCAATGAAAATTTACAAATTTCAATCGATAACATATTTTTTTTTTATGGGAAATCATAAATAGTATTAAACAATATCTTGAGC
>JAPMOQ010004541.1:0-19006 GCA_026543055.1 Argiope trifasciata | reverse complement strand
AACTGCATAGAGTAATGTCCAACATTGATTTAAAATCGATTTCATTGTTTATCTGTACTGCCAATGAGCTAGTTCATATCAGACTGTAGAGTCATTCTAAAGCATTAAAGTTTTGTATATTTTTGATTTATTGAAAATTATTTGATCAATGTAATGATAATTAACATAACGATGATATGAGCCGTCTATTTGGAAAATGGGGCAATAACCAAAAATTCCATTTTTGGTTATTGCGAAATATTTAAAGGTTTCAATGAATTTAAAAATATTGGTAAGTATTAATAGATATATTTTTCGTATTTTGTGGTACCAGATAAAGTAAATACAATAGTGTTTGCTGTGCTGACTATAAAAAAAAACAAGAATTCTTTTATAACTAAATGGACTTGTCTCACTTTCAAAATTGATGAATTATTGTAATCATTCATTTAATTGCGAAATATTTCAGTTGCATCAGCATTTTTTTAATAATAAAAACAAAATACTATTCAAATTTCTATAAATTGTTATTCATGTGATAAAAAGGGAAACAAAACCAAGAATATTCTAGTAGAAAATATGACATAGCAAAACAATTCAGTTTTATTAAAAATTAGCTGGTACCCGGCGCGTTGCTACCGCAGATGAAATAATCTTAGAAACATCGTATGGATTTAAAATAGTTATCTTGTTTAATTAGGAATAATAGGAAGAATGATATTTATTTTCTTGTCGACAATGATTACATTCATTAAAATTGAAGGATATATAAAGGAGAAGAATAAATAATATTTATTTTATTATTTTACATTCGTATTCGAGTGCTTAGAGTAGAAACTATTTTTTCCCCGTCTACAGCAATAACAAATTTAGGGGCTTCCGATATGTGAACATCCAGCATACAACTGCCAATATGGAATACATGGATTTTATAGGTTCAATCTTCACACTTGAAGCGATAAAATAAGAAAATAATTCGGTAAAAATGAATTTCCTGACAATAAAAATTTGATCAATTATATTCATATCATAGTCACTGGACTAAACAATCGGTGTTGGAAGTAAATATATTATTATCGAAACTCAAAATTAAGATTTACTTTTTATTTATGAAATACTGCATAGCTACTGATTTTTAATACCAAACATAAACAGAAATTCCCTTAAATATCAGACATGATATCAAACGGTCACATTTGCTTCATCATACAGCAACCAGAGCTGAATTTTGTCGTAATATGTGTGGTCAAATGTAATTTCAATATCTAAGATGGACTTGAACCATTTTCAAAATAAACAGATTTTCAATTCTGTTAATAGCTAAAACTTCCGTCTTTAAAATACTACAATTTGAGTTTTTTTATTTTAAATTTTTTTTTACGCATAAAAAGACCATGACAAGTTTTATCTGTAACTACCATTAACTCCATTTTTTTTTTTCAAAAATTGACTTGCCCAATTTCAAAATAAACGGCTCATTATAATAGTGATTTGCAATAATTATGTATAACAGTGATTTGCAATAATTATGTATAACAATGTTTTTCGTAAATAAGCATTGCCAATAAAATAGCTGTTTTTTTCATTCTAAATGTGAAACTTTGGAGACCTATGTGCTGGAAGTTGGATGTTCTGTTATCGACTGAGAACTGCCAAGTTAACCAACATTTACCTTGGAAAGATGATTCCAAACTTTAAGCGTTTCTTCAAGATGGAAGTTATCCGGCATCACTAATTTTCTTAAGGTAATTATAATACAAATTACTTCTTGATATCGCTTTTATCCTCAACTTTCGTTTTGATTGTTTATTGGATAAATATACAAATATTCTTCTACGAATGAAATAAAAATAGCTAGTAAAAAAAATAGTAAGGCAAAGACGTTTCATATTCTGTTTCTAATTTTTTTCCTTTTAGTTTTGCAATTTTAAATCGTTGCTATTTTATAAATGTCTCGTAAAATTTAAATTCCTTAATGTGTGGAAAAATGATTTCTTTTCATACAATATAGTACACATATTCATATTAAACTTCAAAAGTTTTTAAATTTTCGTAGTTTTGCTTAGTAAAATGAGTACAGGTGGTTATCAAAATAATGGAAATATCCGTGAATAAAAGTGAAATTTAAGAATCCTTTTTCTAAGCATTAAGACATAAATCTGGTCAACAGGTTTTTTTTTTCAATCTGAAAAATATGTCCTTTTGGTATGATCTTTATTGAAGCTGTATGCTTTTTGGAGTTTCGTTCAAAACATAAAATGCCAGACCTCACAGCCTTTCAAAGTGATCAAATTGTAGGAGACCGATTACCTGGAGCAATTCTGACCGAAATACTTCAGGTTTTAATCGTTTCTGTAGACTTGCGGTATCTGAAATCGTGACAGCTTACACACAGCGTGGCAAAACAAGCTCGGTACAGCAAAAAAGTGAATGGAAGGAGATTGACGGGTATTGAAGCGGGTTGTGATGTCTAAAAAGAAAACGCTTTCAAAGTGACTGCAAAGCTCAGTCAGCATCTTCCACCGAAGAACCGTCGTGTGAATGGGGATCTCTTTCAGGTTAAATCCGTCAGGCCAAACGCCCTCCCGCTAGTGTGATGTGGAGAGGGAGACACCAGTTCAAGTGTCTTTCTCGTGATCTGACCATGATTCAAAATGACGAGGTCCGTCCCATAATAGGCCTAGTGTTGCCTTACAACTGGTTACTTGCTTTACAATTGCTTAATAACTAAACTCAGTCAGCTTCTAAATTCTTCAGTGTCAATTATTAGGGAGAACGTTCCTAAACAGGACATTTATGGCAGCATAGCAAGCCACTTGTCAAATATGCCATAACCATCAAGTCTGTTTGGTTGATAATTGTAGCATAGCTATATGTTCAGGAGAATCATCTTTTATGTTTGCAAAATAACTCATAAGTTAACTCCCTTTAATTAAAAGGAAAAATTATGTATTATTTACCTTTTTTTCTGCCACTTATCCGTTCTTTCCCTTTAAACACTCATTAAGATATTTATAAAAAGTTTCTTGTGGTTTTATTATTATTATTATTATTGATTACCAAAATACTGTCCATATTTGAGAGTATTTGATCAAATTTATGGTTTCATCATGGAAGCTATATAAAATGAATGTATAAATTATATTCAAAAAGTTCTATAAAAGAAATTTTTTAGAAATACCGCATGATAAATAACTAAAAAAATTCGATGTTTTTACCTAACACCTGTCTTTTAGCATATTCTCTTAATTAAATAATTTTGTAAGAACTACAACGACGACCAGGAATTCAAATTTACCTACCTCTAAATACAACACTACTCGTGCACAACAAAAAATTTGCTATAGTTCAAGGTATATAAAATATAGAATGCAGAAAAAATACAATGATATTGTTTCTTAAGAAAGCCGAGGAAAATACTGTGTAAATATATGTGCAAATTTACTAATTTATGCAAGATATGAAAAATGGACTACTTAAATTAAACATTAGGTTTCCCAAGTATTTATTTTTCAATGTATATCCAGAATTTAAAAAAACTGATTTTTATTAAAAAAAACAACTAGAATGAGAGCTCCCCTATCTTCATTTTCAAACACGAGTTATTATCAAGTACTTCCTTCAATGCTATTGCAAGCTAATATTCCTCCCTCTCAAAAAAAAGTTTTATCCTATAATCTATATGGAATATTTTTTCTTAACTCCTTCGTACAAAATCATGAGTCCGAATCGAGCATCTAATGATTAAAATTTTAATCTACAATGAAGTGAAAGTATTAAATGCAGAAATCACTTGAAAACGCATCATTACCTCAATTCTCTTTATTATTTTAGAGATTAAAATAATGATGACTGTTCCAAATAAGATGAGGCATCTAATTAGCAATTTATGTAGATTCGTAAGACAAAGGGTTAATGCATTATACATAGAAATTGTTCATTGAATCTTCAATCATCGTTTTATCAAAATAATTTTTATATCGTTTTTTAAAAATGTAGAAGCATCAGAAATTATATAGTTTTGCTGCGAAGACTAACTAAAAGAAAAGAAAGTAGAAAAAATATTGTTCCTGGTTTTATAGTTACAAAAGTGATTGTAGAATCTGAAGAAGTTGGATAGTAATTTATTTTAGGGCATACTTGGATAAGCACTTTTAGTGTAGCTAAAGAGCTATCATACCATGTAAATTTAATATTATCGCCCTTTGCAATCGGTAGTATTTCATTAGTGTAATAACTGCAACCTGTAAATTAGATTTTAAAAAAAAGGCTATTTTAATGTTAAATAAACCTAGTGATTTATAATGAATTAATATAATTTGGCTACAGCAAAATAACTCTTCTTAACATGCATATTGCATAAGAATGTTAAAAGAAAAGTGTATTTTATGAAATTTAGATTCATAATTAACTAGATTTTAGTCAGAGATTTCTGGCATAAAATCAATTTACTTTTTTTTATCTTAGAAGTAACAATCAGATGAAGGAAATGGAGAGTATTTTAGAACTATTATTATTCATTGAATTCTGAATTAGAGAAAGCAATTCTACCTCCCTATTCATGCTTAATATAAAAGCTTCGATTTCCTCAACAATTACGCAAGCAGGTAATCGAAATATTCGATGGAAGCATTTTTTTTCGCAATCTGTTGATATCTTGGCAGAAAGACTATATCAGTCTGCAAAAATGCGACGTCTAATTCATTTGTCAGTTTGTCGATTATTCTGCCATAAGTAATGCAGATTATAAATTTGATTATCGACATTTTAGTCAAAAGCTTGAAAATCTTTGAATTTATCTTCTTCGGTATTCATCGGTATGCAGCAAGTAGTTGCCGACAGGGCAGAAATGTTCCTTTGGCTTTCTGCTAATGCCGCCTCTGCCGGTATATAATCGTGATTCTCTTTTCAACAGTCAGTCATGGTGGTGGGTCTATTTTATGGGCAGACATTCCATGACTTCCTAACACCCTTATTCTGATTTGTTAAAGGAAAAATCAGTAAGGAGAGGTACAGAGAAATTTTGCTGATCAAGATCCTTTTGTGACTGACAAGAACTTAATAGTTTTTATATAGTTCGTTATCTGTCGTATCATCTTTGGCGATGCGTCAATGGTATCCGAAAATCGAATTTGTTATTCAGACCTCTCCTGTAGAAGGTAGAATTTTCCAGGATGATAGTGCTCCTATTCATGCAAGGGAACTAACTGTCCAATATTGGTTTAAGTGAAAACGAGAATGGAACTCAACATCTATCCTGGCCCTTCGACGCAGTATATGAATAATTATCTATCTTGGATTGTTCAAGCCGGAATCGATATTTTACGCCGGATTTCTCCTTAGGTTTTCGCTATATTTCCATGAACAATAATATAATAATAATCCTTTAAACAATATTCAGCATTTGTGTAGTTTGATTCACAGGTGATACCATAATGTATTATAGGACAAAAGTAGCCCTACGCCTTATTAATATTCTTCTGTTTATGTATGGTATTTTCATTATTTTAATAACCACATGTCCTTCAATCATTTATTCTTATATGAAAAGTGAAGCTGGTACCTATGAATGAATAAATAACATCCTCTAGTAATACAGGCTATTGAAAATGAGTATTAATGCAAGAAATACAGCAGCAATAGACTATCGGTTAAGCAAACAGATTATTTTAGTTGAATAAAACCGTTTCATCTTAGATTGAGAGAAAATGATTAGAATTGCTGAAACTTTCGTCAAATCTTTAACTTATAATTAAATTTTTTTTACAAACTGGGTTCATTGAAGTACAACTGAATGAAGTAATAAAAATGATTAAATACAGAAGAGAAGAATTAAAAATAATAATTTATACTTACAATAAAGCCGTGTGTGTGTTGGCGCTCTACAGGCCAGACCGTTGGACCTACAGCTACCTAGTTTGGTACTTGTATACTTTGGAGGTCGGGAATGTGCATCTCGGAGCCCCTTTTTTCGAATTTTTAATTAGAATTTGAATTAAAAATTAAACGAAATTTTGACGTTTTTTGCTATAGCTACAATAATAATATCGCACAAATATATTTTTTACATCAAGTTAAATATATAAATATTAGCTTTCTAATGGTACCAGTATTTTTACATGTCACTGAAATTTCTGTTTTTAACAATTTTTTAAAGAAATATTTTATATTTTTCAACAATAGATTTCCTACAAAATATAAAATTTTACAAAATACGAAAAATGATAATCGAGCAATGGGTAAAAAAACTTTATCAAAAGTGTTGCCCTCATAAGGACAGAAGTTCAAATTAAAAAAAAAACAACTATAGCTACAAATTAAATCTTAAAAGAATGCAACTTTCGGCATGGATGAAATTGAATAAATAAGAAATGTTATGATCTCTAAAAGAAATAAATGCAAGGCAAAGGTTTCTATGATCGTTTACAATATCTACATAATTCAATAAATCAGCCTTTTGTTTGCTGTAAACATGATTGATAGATACAGGATACGCATTCGAATTTCGGCACAATGGCTAATTTGTGAAATATTAGTAATAGGCATACATTTTGTTTAGCACTGTTAACTTGGTTTAAATGAAGTAAATAATTACTTTTTATGTAGCTTGTGTCAAACAATGCATTGATGAATAATGAGTTTTAGATTTTTTCATACCTTGTTTTTTGAGCCATATTTTACAAATTATTTTTATTAATATGTTAATCAAAAGTTGTTACATCAATATATTTTCTAAATCAATCGTTGAAACTGACTGTTTTATAAAAAAAAAAGGAATATTTTTATTTAAAAAGTGCTCTTGTAGATCTTTTTGTCCACCACCTTAAAAATAGATCAATTTCAGGCCAATCAATACCCAAAATTATCCCAAAGCTGATAATCAAATGAATATGTGTTTAAGTACAGTAAAAGCTCTTTATTCGCGGGGTATACGTTCCATAAATATGCCGCGAATGCAGAAATCGTGAATACGGAATGGTAATTTATAAGAGATTATAGAGGATACGTTCCTAGGTGACAAAATAAAAAAATACATAAAAATCAATTTAATTGAAGTTTTTGAACATTTTGCTTAATTATCTTAAGGCTTAGGCAATGGTTTGTAGAATTTTGCAATTTTCTCTTGCTTGGAAGTTTTTAAAAGCTCCTTCCTTTCAGACTGATACACAGCAGTCACATTAGCAATTTGCCTCTGAAAAATAAGACTTCATTCCGTAGACTAATCAATCTTCATAAAGAAATCGCAAAACTCATTTGCCGTTCTCAAACCTTCACTAAGATTTTTCAAATTAAATGTCACGTTTCCAGTGCTTGTTGAAGCCTCTTCTTCAATGGGCTGTGAATGGAACATTTCCTCCAAGTCGGTTTCAGTCAGATCTTCAGTTTGCGATTCAAGTAATTCCTGAATCTCACTTGATTCTATCTGTTCGAATCCATCTCGTCCTATTCCATTCGCGATTTTAGCTATGTTTTCAGTTTGCATTTAACAACATACTTCAGACTAAGAACTATTTTACTTTTTTTATTAATCCATTTGACGGCATTTACAAAGGATATTGGGTTGGATACCTACTGGAATCCATTTATTATGATGTATGTACTTATTAGATCCGCGAATAAAGAAATTTTTAGCCGCGAATATAGGAATTGGGTCGCAATTTTTTAATCCGCGAATAGTGAAAGCGTGAATAAGGAGCTTTTACCGCATATGAATGAATGAATGAATGAAAGTGTGTTAGTGCTCTACACACCAGACCATATGATCTAGAGATACCGCATTTGGTATGCACATATTTACATTGGAGGATGAAAAAGTATGCCTAGATGGTTTTTTTTTTTTGAAATTTAAATTAATTAAAAGATTAAACCAACGTTAGAAATTTTTCTTCGTTAACCTCTGAAAATATTGCAGCAGATAACTGTTTTGTAAATCCTCTTAAAAATGACTTATTTTTATTGATAACAATGTTTTAATATATAAATTCAACTACTATTTTTAATGAATTTTTGTAAAAAAAAAAATTCTAACCACATTTCTCAACAATTTATTAAAAAATGAAAGTAGAATTTAACCTGGAAGAGCACGTTAAGAGTGACTTAATAATTAACTGTAATTACTAATTAAAGCGAGGGAGGCAAGTGTGATGTTCAACATGTGTTTAAATAGAAGCGTAATGTCATGAGACAGATATAAAATGGGATATTTTCCGCATAATTTCATAACAGCTGATTACGAATCAGTGAGATATATAGTGTAAGGAGCAAACAATCAGGAGGCTTCTATAATAAGGAGTAACGTGAATATCGAAGTTTAAATATGTATGTTTGAGAAGTTTATAGAGAGCAAGGCAAACAAGTATTTAATTGAAAATTTTTGAACGCAGTATTCCTGGCTTACCAGCTAGTCGCAAAAGGCGGCTAGTTCTACAATAATGCTCTATGTGTGTGTGTCTTGGCCCTCTACAGCCCAGATCGTTGCACCTACAGCTACAAAATTTGGCATATATATACTTTGGGGGACGAGAATGTGCACCTCGGAGCCCCTTTTTCGAATTTTTAATTAGAATTAGAATTAATTAAAAGTTAGGCGAAATTTCGACGTTTTCTGCCATAACTTCCGAAAATATTATATCACAAAGATGATTTTTACATCAAATTAAAGATAAAAAATTATAGCTTTCTAATGGTATCAGTATTTTAACATATAACTTAAATATCTATTTTTAATGAATTTTTAAAGAAATATTTTAACCATATTTTTTAAAAATATATGTCGGACAAAACAATAAAATTTTCCAACAAACGAAAAATGATAAACGAGTAATGGGGAAAAAATAGCTTTCATTAAAGTGTTGCAATCATATGGACAAAAAAATTAGAATTTTTTTATTAATTATAAAGCAAATTAAATATAAAAAAGTAACTTTCAGCACATGACTGGATGAAATTAAATAAATATTAATTTTGATATTTTATAAAGAAATAAATGCAAAGCAAAGGTTTCTGTGATCGTTTGTGATACCTATATCATTAATTCAATAAATCATCTCTGTTTACTTACCCGTGATTGGATTTATACAGAATACACATTCAAACTCAGGCCCAATGGCTGATTTGTAAATTATTAGTAATATGCATACATATTGTTTAGTACTGTTAATTTTGTCTAAATGTAATAAATAATTACATTTTATACAGCTTGAATCAAACAATGCATTGATGAATAATGAGGTAGTTTCATAGTTTGCTCCTCGAGCGATATTTTGCAAAATATTGTTACTAATATTTTAAACAAAAGTTGTTTCATCAATCAATCTTTAAAACTTATTGATTCAAAAAAAATGAAAGAATAGTATTATAAAAACGTGTTTTTTTAGATCTTTCCGTCCACCATCTTAAAGAAAATAAAAATTTCAGACCAACCAATTTCCGGAATTAGTCTAAATCGGATAATCAAATCAATATACGTTTCCGTATATGAATGAATGAATGAATGTGTGTGTGTGTGTGTGTGTGTGTGTGTGCATGTGTTAGGACATTACGCACCTGACCTTATGATTTAGAGCTAAGGCAATTGGTATGTACATATTTACTTCTGAGTATGAAAAAAGTATTTCTAGACGGAGGTTTTTTGTAACTTAAATCAATTAAAAATTAAACCAACATTTGGAATTTTTCTGCTATAATTTCCAAAAATATTACAAAATAAAAAATGTTTTTAAAATCCTTTAACTTTTTTTCATTTGAGATTCTTTCATTGATAATGTTTTAATCTCTAATCAATTTTTTAAATATTGTATCGATATTTTCCAGTTATTAATTTCTCACAAATGAAAGTAGAATTTAACTTCTAAGCGCACGTGAAAAGTATACCAGTTGATAAAAACTCAACCGGAAGAATTAAATTAACTGTTTTTGCAAATTAAACCGAGGAAAGTGTGATGCTCAGCAAGTGCTGAAATGGTACCGCAATATTATGGAATAAATATGACGTGATATTTTCCACATAATTCCATAATAGTTGATTGCAGTCGTATGAACAATATATATACTAATTCGGAATTAAATAATATGTTTCAAAATAACAACAAAAAACAAACTATAAGAAATAGCATCGAATGGGAAGGACAAAAAGCAAAGACATTAAAAAATTACAATACTTTCAGTTTACAGCATAGTCGTTCAAAAGCTACCGTTGTGGTTTTCAGAAATGAATTGCATAATATTTCCTGAATTCACACAAAGTTTTATGCAGCTGGTAATTTGTAATTCTTTTGGTTAAAATTGCTTTTTCAAATAAATTTAAAAATTATTTCTTTTAAATAGTGATATAATAAATATAAAAACGAGCAATATTAAAAAATAACTGAGATTTTCCATCCATTGGCATTTTCGCGTTCTAACACAACAAGCCATTTTTTTTCCATCACAGAGAAACAATCTTTCAAATAAAATTAGTTCTAAAGACTTTTTAAAATCATTTAAGCATTAAGGCTGACAATCAAATGATATCCGTTTGCGTATTTGAATGAGTGTGTGCGTTAGTGCTCTACATACCACATCATGTGATCTAGAACTACTGCACTTGGTATGTACATATTTACTTTGGAGGATAAAAAAAAGTATACCTAGACGTAGTTTTTTTTGAAAACTCAATTACTTAAAAATTAACATTTTTAAATTTCCTGCGAAAATTTCTGAAAATATTGCAACACAAAATTGATTTTAAATCTTCTTAAAAATGATTTTTTTTTGCATTGATAGTAATGTTTTAATCTAAAAAATTAAGTTTCTATAATTAATGAATTTTTTAAAAAATACGAGAACTATATTTACCAACAATTAATTTCTCCCCAAATGAACGTAGAATTTAATCTGCAAGCGCACGTTATGAGTGTACCAGTGCTTTGCCGTCACTTTGACAAACACTCAAATGGAATGATTAAATTAACACTTATTGCAAATTAAACCGAGGAAAGTGTGATGTTCAGCACGTGTTGAAATGATAGCGTAATATTATGGAATAAATATAAGACGTGATATTTTCCACATAATTCCACAACAGCTGATGACAATTCAGAGATATATAGTACAATGAACAAATAATCGTAAGTCTTCTATAATATTAGTTTCGTAGTAATCGAAGTTTGAAATTCAACTATATTTGACTGGTAAGTTACAAAGAGAGCAAGGTTTGTAAGTATTTAATTGAAAATTTTAGAACGCATTCATCATGGCGAACCAGTGGGTCTCCCAAAGTGTCTAGTATTGAATAAATTAAAAACTGATTTTAAATATTGACACAGTCCCGTTCCTAACCATCAAAAATAAAAATTAAAATGTAGTGTGAATTCCTTTTAATTAACTATTCCGTTTAGTTAAAAGTGTTATAAACCTAAGCACTATATTAAAAATTGGCGATTTATTTAAATTGTTATACAAAAAATAATTTGTAACGAAAATTGTATTTCATTGTTAACATTTTTCAAAATATTGACCTTTTTCTGCTATAGTCATCCCCCCCCCCCGAGTTAAGCAACATATTAATTATTTAAATTCAAATTTGAGTAGTGTATCTTGTAAATTTTGAAAACATTAGGAGCTTCTATTTGTATGGTTGGCGTAAAGAAAAAATTTGATTTGCGCATCGTATCTATTATTGACTTAAAATATAGTATATGATTGCATTAATAATATGTATTTAATATTATTTTAATATACATTCACATTTTCTTCTAAAAATTTAAAAAAATTTTATATTTTACTTCCCAATATTATTTTGAATGAAGACGATATTCGACCCCGCGTTACAATTTTAGGTATTTAAAACTGTACTTACTGTTTCTAAACTGTGCATTAATTTTAAAAGTTATTTTTGAATATGAAATTCTCTGATTGCATACATGAATCTTCCTTTAAAATGATAATATAGACTATAAATAAGGTATTACCATAATATAAAATGTATCGGAAGCTTAAAATCCAATTTTTTAATAGGCAATCAAATTTACCAACAGCATTTGAAATGTTTAAATTAATGCAAATAGCATCCCGTGGATAATTTTTTTATCGTTGAAAATATAATTTCTTCTGTAACAATGTAAGATTCAAGTCGCATAGCTAACGCCCCTCAGGGGCCCACCTCCTTTAGGTGGGTACGGGTGTCCCAATCCCGAGGTACCCAGGGATCTTTCATTCTTTCATTCTTTTTTTCCCTTCCCCCCGATTTTTTTTCTCTTCTTACTCTCCCCACTCTCTCCTCCCTTTTCTCTCTCTTCATTTTTTCCATCCCTCGACGGTAAGCGAGGGAGCTCTCCATGAGAAGCGGTTGCCGCTCTGTTTGCTTCTTGCTTCTCATGGACAGTTAAAAACCCCACGTGTTTGCCGTGTGTGGCGATCCTTTAGACGGGTGGTACATTACGGTCCCTGATGTATCAATCGGCTGGTATCCCAGACATTTGACTGGGCTGCTCAAGGGGATCAAGCGAAGGGGTCACTTCTTGGTCTTGGCGTTAAGGGTGGTCACTGTCCCCGGGGGTGACTCTCAGCGTATAGGTTCTGGCTAGCATTATGGCAAGTGCCGAGGTTGGGATTTCCAAAGCCGGTAACTGCCATCCCATGTTGGGCTCCGTGGTGGGCGATGCCGTCGGGCCCGAATCTTTTCTAATGTCGTATGGCAAATTCTAATTCACACTATAGTAATGCTTATCCTAAATTTTTTGTAATTAGTGCTGAAAAAAACACTTTGAGCAATTTATCTCCTATTTTAATACACAAAACTATTGTTTCAATGATTGGAGAAGTGAAATCGATCAAGAAACTAAACGGTGGAAACTTACTTGTTGAAGTTGCAAATTCAAAACAATCTGAAAATATATTAAAACTTGAGAAAATAGCAAATATCGAAGTTACTATCAGTCCACATCGGACATTAAACTATTCAAGAGGTGTTATTTCACAAAGCGAATTTAACAGAGATACCGAAGAAGATATCCTTGATGCTCTGAAAGCACAAAAAGTCATATCAGTTCGTAGAATATCAATAAAAAGAAATGGTCAAAATTTCCCAACAAAACATCTAATATTAACATTCGACACTCCTTTGTTGCCGAAATCGGTTAAAATTGCTTACATTAATTGTCCAGTTAAACATTATATACCAAATCCACTTCGATGTTTTAAATGTCAAAAATTTGGTCACACAATAACAGCCTGTAAATCTCCTAAGCAATTATGTGCTTACTGCTCTCTTCCAGATCATGAAAGTAATGCCTGCTCTTCTACAACACCAAAATGCTGCAACTGCTCCGCAGAACATCCAGCTTATTCAAAATCCTGCCCACGTTACAAACAAGAGAAAGAGATACAAACGATTAAAATTACTCGGAACATTTCATTTCCAGAAGCCCGAAAAATTGTAAACGACAGAACTCCCCAACCAGGTCTATCCTATTCAGCAGCTTTAAATCCCTCTCTCACTATCTCTGAGCAAAACTTAAAAAATGGTCAAACAAGTTCCATTTCTACAGCATTTGCAACAACACATTCTTCAGTAGATAATGAAACAATTACAATAAAGAAAAGCGACTGGTTAGCACTGCTTGAGATAAAAAAATCATGGGAAAAATTTCCTCTGCTTCTACCTTGTCCCAGAATACTACCAACCAAGCTGTTGCAAAAACAATTCCTCCAGCCATTGCTTCTGCCACAGTTGATATTAGCGAATTTCAATTTAATATTCCTACATCTTCTACAACGACTTCATCAAATATCAATAATTCATTAGATAAAGTTCCTCTTTCCAATGCACCTTCTTCAAAAGAGGGTTCTTTAGTTAAAAGAAATTCTAAAAAACCTCGAGATGATAAAAAACAGGAACACAAATCTACCGATTTAGTAAAATTAAAAGAATCAAAAGCTGCCAAACGTGCAAGAAGACTTGCTGAGAAAAGAGATATTTTAAACTCTCTTCCAAATAGTGTCCCTACTAAAAAAGATTTTTTGAAAGATTCTGTTAAAAAAACAAGTGAAGAACTTGATAACGATCCACTCCTTAAAATGCATTTGTCTGATGATGAAATGCTTACCAGTGACGGAGAAGTTCTTCCCACTTCTCCTTAGTGTTTTTGTCCTTCTGTTTGTGTTGGTGTTTCCTTTTGTTGTTGTTTTTTTGTTTTCTTTCTTTTCTATTTTATGGCCTCGTTCATTTCATGGAACTGTCGTGGTTTTCAAAACAAGAATACTGAATTAAAGGATCTTATTAACAAATATCATCCCGCCTTTATTGCGTTGCAAGAGACTTGCCTCAAAACAGACAAACATAATATCCCTCATTATAAAATCTATAGCAAACATCATGCTCAAGAACGAGTTTCTGGTGGTGTTGCAGTACTTGCTGCAACTGACATCCCTTCCATGCCCCTGAACCTTAATACCAACTTTCAGGCTGTGGCTATACGTATTCAGACACAATCCTTAATTACAGTTTGCAACATTTACTTACCTCCAAATGAAAATGTCAGTCAAATAGATCTTAATAATTTGATTTATCAACTCCCACGTCCTTTTATAATTATTGGCGATCTTAACGGCCATAGTCCCCTATGGGGTAGTTCTGATAACAATTCCCGTGGTCTACAGATTGAAAAATTACTTTCAGATCATAATTTATGTCTCTTAAATTCTGATGAAAAAACACATTTTCATTTACCCACACGTACATTTCATTCAGTTGACCTTGCAGTGTGTTCTCCATCTCTCTTGCCTTTTTTGAATTTAACAGTTGACAATAACTTGTATAACAGTGATCATTTTCCATTAATTATAACTGACAATAGACATAATGCAAATAGTATTTTCAGGCCACCTAAATATATCCTAAATGCCGCTAACTGGCAACGATTTACTTCACTAGTAAATTTAGATTCTGAAATAATTAGATCTTCCACTATAGACGATGCTCTTAATTATATTGTCAAAACCATAATTGAAACAGCAGATAAATCAACACCCAAGACGACTGGTAATTACAGAAAACAAAATAAACCATGGTGGAATGCTGACTGCCAACAGGCTTATAAGAAACAAAGAAAGGCTTGGGATATTTTCCGCAGGCGTCCCACAACTGAAAATTTCATTATTTTTAAAAAATCTAAATCGGAATCCAGAAGAATTCAAAGAATTAGTCGCAGAGCGTCATGGCAGAAGTTTGTTTCTGGCATAACATCAACTATATCGAGCAAAAAACTTTGGTATAAAATTAAAAAAATTTCTGGTGTCCCTCAGTTGAATAGTGTTTCTGTCTTAGTTGATAAAGGAAAAACAATATCCACCCTAAAAGACATTGCAAATACCATCGCCTCGTCTTTAGCTGATACATGCAGTAGTGAAAATTACCCCCGTAAGATTTTAGAGAACAAAAAGAAAGCAGAAAAACAAAAATTGCATTTTGATTCTAAGATTTATCTGTCCTATAACTGTGATTTTAGTTTTCAGGGATTTCAAACAAGTCTCTCAAAGATGCATGAATCTGCACCTGGCCCAGATAATATCACATATACCATGATCAAACATCTAACAATAGAGTCACAGAAGAATTTGTTACATCTATACAACCGCATTTGGCGAGAACACCATTTTCCTGCTATTTGGCAACAGGCTGTAATTATTCCTCTCTTAAAACCAGGCAAAGATCCGACTAATCCATCTAACTACCGTCCAATAGCTTTGACAAGTTGTCTTTGTAAACTAATGGAAAGAATGATAAATAACAGATTAATTTATTACCTGGAAGACAGTAAATTGCTACATCCATCCCAAAGTAGATTTAGAAAGGGTCGTTGCACTCTCGATAATATTTTGGCCCTTGAAACTGATATCCGTCTCTCCTTTCTACAGAGAAAACATCTAGTTGCTATCTTTTTTGATATTGAAAAAGCATATGATAAAACTTGGAGGTATGGAATTTTAAAAGACTTACATAACATCGGATTAAGAGGAAATCTTCCCATTTTTATAAAGAATTTTTTAAAACTCAGAAAATTTCAGGTTAGAGTGGGAACAGAGCTTTCAAATTTTTTTATTCAGGAGGAGGGTGTTCCCCAAGGTAGTGTTTTAAGTGTAACCCTCTTTATCGTAAAACTAAACATTTTAAAACAACTATCCCCTTTTGTGAAAGGATCATTATATGTTGATGACCTGTACATATCCTGTACAGGAAAGAATATGAATTTTATCCAAAGACAACTGCAGATTGCAATCAATAGTATTAATCAATGGTGTAATGATAATGGCTTTACTATTTCTACTTCGAAAACCGCTTGTGTCCATTTCTGTCAAAAACGCAATATTCATTTTGACCCTGAACTAAAATTAAATGGAGAAAACATACCATTTGTCAATGAAATTCGATTTTTGGGTGTTATCTTTGACAAAAAGCTCACCTTCTTGCCCCATATACAGCAGTTACGGAAAAAATGTGAAAGGTCTCTAAATATTTTAAAAGTATTATCGACAACAGCATGGGGGGCTGACAGAATCTCCATGCTTAAGATATACAAGGCTACTGTACTCTCTAAGCTTGATTATGGCTCTGTAATTTATGGCTCCGCTAGAAAAAGTATATTGCAAAAATTGGACCCAATTCACCATGTAGCTCTTCGTTTATGTACAGGAGCTTTCCGAACTTCACCCATTAAAAGCCTATATGTCGACAGTTTTGAACCATCCCTTGAATCTAGAAGGCAAATGCTTTTATTGAATTATTATTTTAAGATTAAATCAGATATAAGCCATCCATTTCACAATTTTGAACTGCGTCCTTTTTTTTATTCGATTGGCCGAAGCCAGGCAATCCTTTATTCCTGTATTTCATAGGAGAGTGCATAACATTCTTACAGATTTAAATCAACTCCATTTAAAAGGAACCCTTCAACCAAAAAATAAGATCCCTCCTTGGAAAATTCCTGTTTTTCATTATTTAAACCCTTTTGCAAATTTTACAAAATCTGACACATCAGATATCATCTATCAACAAATATTTCTCGAACACAGGCAGCATTATGTTGACTTTATTCCAATTTTTACAGATGGATCCAAATCAGCCAATAGTGTATCTTTTTCAGTTATTTTCCCGGATAATGTGTTTTCATTTAAAATTAATTCTTTCTGTTCAGTGTTCACGGCAGAGATAACTGCTATTTTATACGCACTAGAAGAAATCTATAATAGACTACAAAAGCAATTCATTATTTACACAGACTCCCTTAGTGCATTAGAATCTCTTAAATCATTTCATCCTCAGTATTATCACCCCCTTGTTTTAAATGTTTTGGATATTTTAAATAAACTGGAATCTAGAAATTTTAATGTTTTATTATGCTGGGTACCGTCTCATGTTGGGATTGTGGTCAATGAAAGAGCTGACAAAGCTGCCAAATTGGCGACTGCCTCAAAGAATACTTCTGCACCTGTAACAGACTTGAAAGAGCATTTAAAAATATCTCTCTTAAACAAATGGCAAAGAGAATGGGACATTGAAAGTGAAAACAAGCTTCATCGAATTAAACCTACTATCGAACTATGGCCTTCACAAATGAATAGAAAAACGGATACAGTTCTCACCAGATTGAGACTGGGTCATACTCGGTACACGCATCTGCTGTTAGGAGAACAGGCTCCAATGTGTTCTCGGTGCAATTGTACTGTGTCCGTCCAACATGTGCTTTCTGAATGCCCAAATTTTGATGCACAGCGTTTACATTTTTTTAAATCTAATAATATTGATTTATCTGCTTTACTTGGGAAAACACCCCATGATAATCTCTTACCCTTTTTAAAATCTATTGGTTTTTATTCACACATTTAGTGGTGTTTTTTTTTTCTTTCCAAATTATATCAATCAATTTTGTTTTTCAAATTTTAAATTGTATCAAATAATTTCAAATTTTTTACCTTGAAATAACTTCACTTAGTCTGGCGCAGCATGGTCAAAAATATGGCCCTTGTGCCAAAAAACCAAACCAAACCAAACCGCATAGCTAACGATGTACAGAAAGCATTACTAAATTTAATCAGAGGCTGTTAAAAATAATTCTGATGACTTATTTGCCTTTTTAAATGTATAAAGCTATTCGCATTATTTTGAACCAATATAAGAAGAATAAGATATAATAAAATCATAGAGCACCGGACTTCATAGATCTTGTCTATATTAACTTGCCTAACCAATTAAATAGCAGTCACATTTAATGTATCTACACTGATGGGGAAAAAAAAAATCCCAACACTATGAAGGAACTGTGCTAGATAAACGAAATTTGGTAGGCGTGTTTATACATCTAAAAGATGACGTCGATTCAAATTTCGAGCTACGCGCGTAAGTGTGGCGCTAGTAGCAACACTATGAACATGCAAATGGGGTTTGCGTTAAATAAGCGCTGTAAGCTTCGTGATCGTTATTTACAGTTGAGATTTGACGTAGTTGGTTAATGTTAGTCAGGGATGCCGCTGAGAAGATGAAGAAGCCATTATCAACAGCTCACTGAGTTTGAACGAGGTCGTGTTGTAGGGCTACGAGAAGGTGGCTTTTTTTCCGCGATATTGCTGAAAGACTTGGCAGGAATGTATCCACTGTGCATGAGTATTGGCGGCAGTGGTCAAGGGAAGGTACTGCCTCAAGAAGACCAGGTTCCGGGCGGCCACGTGGTACTACTGAGAGGAAGACCGTCGTATTCGGTGTATGGCTGTGGCTAATCGTACTGCGTCTGCAGCTGAAATTCGAGCTGCAGTTGGCACCACAGTGACACAACGAACTGTTACAAATCAGTTACTTCAAGGACAGCTCCGAGCCAGACGCCATGTACAGTGCATTCCACTGACTCCAAACCACTGCCGTTTGTGACGTGAGTGGTGTCAAGCTAGAGCTCATTGGAAAACGGAGTGGAGATGTGTTGTGTTTTCTGATGAAAGCCGATTCTGCATTGGCCGCAGTGATAGCCGTTTGTTGGTTAGAATTAGGCCAGGTGAA
>JAPMOQ010004527.1:96825-114340 GCA_026543055.1 Argiope trifasciata | reverse complement strand
CGAAAGTAAATATTGACATACAAACAGAGATCAAGGATCTGCTTTTTGATTTATAAAAGGATATGCTTTTTTTAAATTTAAGACGGAATTTTTTATCAATTAGTTATACAATTCCAAAGTAAATGTCACAAGCATTTATTAAATTGGTGTGATTTTTACTATCGGTCGTGAAACAGGATTGTAGTAAAAGATTTCAAAATCAAACATATTAGATAATCATTACATCTCACTGATACAACACAAGGGGAATAACTATGCCCGTACTAGGACTCGAACCCGGGACGCCAGATCACGAGAAAGACGGGCTACCCCTAAGCCAGGGCGCCTGCAAACAAATGTTTGCTATAATCGTTATAATCTGTAATCCTAAGCCTATTATGGCACAGATTGGGTAATAAACAGCAAGATAATTTTATATTCTAGATAGGTTGTCTTCTAGCCCAATTCTAATATCACTAACATCGATTGTAATTCTACATTTTTGAAGTTGTACATACAGAAAAAGCTCTTTATTCGCGGAGTATGTGTTCCATAAATATCCCGCGAATACAGAAACCGTGAATACGGAATGGTAATGTATATGGGATTATAGGAGATACGTTCCTAGGTGACAGGATAAAAAATATATATCAAAAAATCAATTTAATTCAAGTTTTTGTACATTTTGATTCGTTATCTTAAGGCTTAGGCAATGGTTTGAAAAATTATGTCATTTTCTGTTGCTTGGCAGTTTTTAAAAGCTCCTTCCGTTTAGACTGATACGCAGCAGTCGCATTAGCAATTTGCTTCTTAAAAATAAGATTTCGTTAGATAGACGGATCAATGTTCATAAAAAAATCGCAAAGCTCATTTGTCATTCTTAAACCTTCCCTAATATTTTTCAAAAAATTCCATTCGCGATTTCGGCTATGTTTGCGGTTTGCTTTAGACAAAGTTGTAATAAGATCTATCTTACATTTTTATTAGTCCATTTGACGGCATTTACAAAGGATATTGGGTTGGATACCTATTGGAATGCTTTTATTATTATGTATGTAGTTATTAGATCCGCGAATAAAAAAATTTTAGCCGTGAATATAGGAATTGGGTCGCATTTTTTTGGTGTCATAGTTTTAGTTTTTAGTGTTAGCAGTAGTGAAAACGCGAATGAATTAAGCGCGAATAAGGAGCTTTTACTGTATTTAAAAGTGTACATTCTATTATTACAAACATCAATTGTTTTTCAAAACTTGCCTTTATTTATATTTACTGACTTTATACGTGTATGCTGTTTACTGTGCTGTAAATTTGAAAACTTTACTGGTATTGAAAATTCATACAAAACCGCATGTGGTGCATTTTCCCACTTTCTTGTGTTTAGAACTGAGTGGACAGAACATCAACCTCGATTTCCAAGTGCTGTACATTGGCGCCATGGGCACGGAAAGACCGCCAACATCTCTGACGTCACCTTCGACCAATAAGGACATTCCGAACTTCGTGGGCCACATGCAGCATTTCATCTTCAACGGGCAGCACTTCTTCGATATGGCCAGAAGTGGACAAATGACCAATTTCAAAGTAAGGAAACATTGGTTTTCTGAGAACATATTTCTTTAGTTTTATTTCAAATAAAAAATAAGCATAACTAAATGAATAATTGTAAAAATACCCCCTTATATGAGATATGAGGCTTATTATTAAATACTATCTGGTACCCTGCACGTTGCTGACACAGAAGAAATAATCTTGGAAACATCGTTTGGAATTTGAAATAGTCATCTTGTTTCATTAAGAATTATATTATTTTCTTGTTGGCAATGAATACATTCATTGAAATGGAAGGGTATATAAAGGAGAAGCATCGATAGTATTTATTCTATTTTTATTATTCTGTTCTACAAACAAATATTCATTTTTATGTATTATATTTGTGTATTCTTTTGGAATTGTAAAGCTCGATGTTATTTTTATTGTATCTCAAGTTCGTTTCATATTTATACGTTTCATATTCGTTCAGAATTCTCAAGTTTAATTTAATGCGATTAAAATATCCTCTTTTACAATTGATTAAACATAGGGAATATATTTACACCATAAAATCTTCCATGTAACTGAAACGATAATTTTTTTGAAAATTAAGATGGTATAAAATTATTTGTACTGTAATATTTTCAAAAGTTCCTGCAAAAAAAAACGCTAACATTTTATTAAATGTTTAGTTAATATTTTAAATTTATAGGATTCCTCTAAAACTTTTTCGCACACTCTCTATTAAAGCTGTTATCTCAGAGAAAATCTCACATTGCATTTACATACAATAGCTACAAAATATTAATGTTTAACTTGAATTTAGCATCTTTACTGAATCTGTTGTGTCTCCTTGGAGAGTTATTTATTGATTAATCCATGATTAAGAGATGCAGTAAATAGATTTGAAAGCATTTTTTATACTTTAGATGCCTATCACCATCCCGTAACTGCAAGTAATCAATATTCAAAGTTTTATCGCAATCGAATAAGAGGCACGGCAGCGCATAAGAGACCTACAGACGAGCATTTTTTTTTACCAGCGGGTGACCGAGCTCCGCTCGGAGAAAACAGGTATCGAAGCTAACTCGAAGATTTAAATTTTCAATTGTGATTTATCAAAGCAATACATGCCATAAGAAAATTTGTGAAACCATTGGTGAAAAGATAACCGGTTCAAGTGCACCATTGTAAACTATTCTAAACAAAGTTAGAGTTTGGAAAGGGAACTATTCTATACAAAGGTAAAGTAAAGGTAAAGATTGAAGTGTGTTGAAGTTCAATATTTTTGACAAATTTATTTAGGAAAACCAAACATATATACATGCATAAGAAACATATTATAAACCTATAACAGCATAAACATAAAACTTTATTAGTTCGCCATATTGGTTATAGATGGCACCACGTTACCGCTTGAAAATTTAAGTAGCCATTATGGCGAACTAATAAAGTTTGAAAATATCCTATCTGTAACTCCGAACTGCTCGACGTTAGCGCTTCAAGACCGGCGCCAATCGATTCCTTGTGGCCAAAAACCCCAGACCCCCAAGTTTAACGGAGTTTATTAATTCTGGGGCGATTTTCGACTTGGCAACCATTCCTCGTATTATAGTATTAGATTTATGTAGATGCGTCATAATTTTTGGGGTATTGTCAAGCGTTTTAAACGATTTCATTCATTTCTACTAGCTATTGATACATTGCTATTTCATTTATTAATCGCATATATTTTGTATGATATTTATTGTAGTTAATACATTAATGTTTGTATATATTATACTGTAGTTAAAAACGTTTTAAAATTCATCTATAACTATGTGTATATCACAGCAATATGTCCCAAATAATATCACTACATATTAGAAATAAAATTTCTTCTGTTTTAAAATTAACTCAACAAACAACGTTTTGAACTCCACTCTTAGATTTGCATATTAACTTGCTGGCTCATTATGAAACTTTCATTGCCATTCTGTTAATATATCTTAAAATATTATTTTTAAATACGAAGTTATACTATTTTTCAGAAATTTTCATATAAAATTAATAAAACATTTTGATGGTAATATGCAGTTTTAAGGCATCTTGTAACATCTATATACTTAGCAAAATAGAAATTTTATTCTTCTGTAATAGAAGAAAATAATTAAGAATAGATGCAATTGCCATCCAAATTTTTACAACTTCAACAAAAAATGGCATAATGAATATTTGTAGTGCTAAGACAAATTTGAATGAAAAAAAAATCGGTAATGAAATATTCTTTTGACTTGACGAATGGCAACACATTGTGATCTTAATAATACATATATCAAACATTTGAGAAGGATATTTTTCCTTGTTTTATCATCATAAAGTGCTTGATTGGTTTGTCTAGAGTTTTTATAAACGAATAAACTCATTATGACAAACTTTCTTAGATGACAGAAAAGGAAAATTCTAATCAAAACTTTTCTAGGTTAAGGACTTTTAAACTTTTTCCTCGGGTAAATCCTTTTTGGACAGATTAACTTTTGCGATAATTGAATGCAAAAACGATAAGAAAATGATTCTTTTATGTAATGCTAAGGAAAAAGAAATTCAAATTAATGTTGCTGAAAAAATAAATTGATGAAATGTCTTAAATAAAGTTTACATTCATAATTATGTTTACTTAAAAATATGTAACGCTCTGAAATAAATAAGACAAAAGTTTATTGAAGTGTTAAGAGTAATATGTAAATTATTTTTTATTGCAAAATATGAAATTTAAGGAAGTGGAATTTTGAAAGAAAAAGAGAATTTTATAAAAATAATTTACAACCCCCTTTCTTTTAATATAACGGAAAGCAAGTCAAATAAATTTAAAGTGATAAAAAATGATATTACCTTAAAATGTTATTGATCTCAGATTAAGAAATTAAACACATTCTTAAGAGCATTCTTTCCGAAGATAAATAAACAATTTATAATGAGGGAATAAAATACCGAGCATATACGATTTGTTTTACTAATAGTATTTTGATTCTTCTATCACGTAAAACTACACATTCTGTGACCTGAATAACCTGGTTGGTATGGCGTTGAACTCGTGTCCTTTAGGTTACGAGTTCGAATCCTCCAGCCGAAGGTTTCCCGTATGTGGTGGTGACCGACGCACATATAAATCTGTCGTGATCACAAAGTTCTGCATGTCGACAATAATACTACTAGGGGTACTGGCTTAGACGGGATTGTTCTCTGACTCAGGTCTAAATTACGATTTGCGAATTTGTGAATAAAAATGCATGAAAGAAAGACCATCCCGGAAAAAGGGTTGTGACGCCTATTGGCCCCAGATGGCGCCACGGAAAATATCAAGAGATGATCGCTTTTGGCTCAAATCATTGTCCACGCCACAACGCGCATGTCCACTGGCAAGTGCCATACGAAACAATGACACATAAATTATCTTGACAAATAGATAAAAATTGGATGGTTCCAGTATGAATGTCTGAAGAATAAAGAGCTAGAGAATTTCCTGACCTGTTTCTACGAAGAAGGTTTTACATACACTGAATGTTTTTTAAAGAAAATTTACATAAACACTTTCTTTTAATAAACTATTATGTGTGAATTGATGTGAAAAATTTACAGTTATTTCTGTCTGACCAACACCAAAAACCATTCCTCCTCCTCAGGTGACAGCCAAGTTCGGCAAAAAGGACGAGATCGTCCATCACCCGGTCACCTTCAAGTCCAAGTTCACCTTCATCGGCCTGTCGCAGCTGAAAGCCTACTCGTCCATGAATCTCTACTTCCAGTTCAAGACCCTCGAACCCAATGGACTCATCCTCTTCAATGGAGGCAAGGGGCAGGACTTCATCGCCATCGAGCTGGTGGACGGACATCTGCATTACATCTTCAACCTAGGGGACGGGCCTCGGAAAGTGAGATCGAACACCAGAACAACGTTGAATGATAACCAATGGCACGCTGTCACTATAGGTAAGAGTCTTTGTGTTTTTCTCAGCGCCTGTTTTTATTTTTTTTAATGGGCCGTGGTAGCCTGGTTGGTACAGCGTCCATCTCGTAACTGGAAGGTAGCGAGCTCTGTCCTCGTCTCGGCCAAAGACCGTCATGTTGGCTCATGGTAGTTGGGACACGTTAACAGCAAAGTCATCCAAGTTCGCATACCTCTGGGGGTTCTGAATCAAGTCTCTAATTGGCATCTAAATTCTGACTTGTGGATGGATGAAAGAGTTCGACCACCCCCTAGAAAGGGTTGTGTCATGTGTGTTCGAGCAAAATCGTCCTTTCACCTTAGCAGTGCTCATTCACAACGAAAGGCGCTCATTTCTGTCTTCATTCGAAAGAGCTAAATCTCATTCGGCTTGGTATGACCAAGTGGCATTAGACCGACCGATAAAAAAAATCTTAAGCAATTCTAATCTCCCTAAAAGTAACAGTAAAAAACGGGACCGTTGTAATAAGTGCATGATGGAATAGTCCCACAGGTTGAATAACGATTTTTATTCAACACGGAGATTCGAACACAGAGACAGCAAAAATACAGCCGAGTGTACACAAGAGCAGACACAGAAATATTAACACTGAACTACACCGAATTGCTGGTACAATAGATCAGAGCACAAAAGATTCTGATCTTCAGCAATAGCACAAAAGACTCTGATCTTTAACAATTGTAAAAAACACTCTAATTTTTAGCAATAGCACAGAAGATTCTGATCTTCAGCAATAACACAAAAGACTCTGATCTTCAGCAATAATACAAAAGACTGATCTTCAGCAATAGCACAAAAGATTCCGATCTTCAGCAATAACACAAAAGACTCTGATCTTCAGCAATAGTACAAAAGATTCTGATCTTTAGCAATAGCACAGAAGATTCTGATCTCTCTGATCTTTTAGAAATAGCACAAAAGATCAAAGATAACTCAACAGAATGATTATCCACATTATTGAAGGACCCCATTGACCTGGGGATACAGCCTTGACTTTGGAACCGGTGGGTTTCATATTTAAGGTCCAATTCCACCGAAGAGTCGTCATGTAAGCTGTTTTGGAGCACACTAAATCCATCAGGGCGAAATGTTTCTCCTCTGGTATAGTGTGGAAGTTTTGAGAGAGGAAGTTTCAATTCAGGTGTCGTCCTCCTCATCTAATCGCGGTTCAATATCATGAGGTCCATTCCAAAATAACCCAATTGTTGATTGAAAAACGAACGTTAATATAACTAAAAGGAACTCCTCCTTTTGCAATTTCCTACCAAATATTCATGGGCTTTGGATTCACTGGTCTGTAATTCTCGGGTACAAAATACTAACTATTACCAGCAACTCTGTTCACGTGGAAATTTTGATTTGTATGTATGAAAAACTATCAAATAATGACCAATAAACAAAATTAAACCTAACCTAAAAAACAATACATTCAAAAGTATGAGCATATTCGAAAAATATATAACATCAATACAATTTAATATTTAAAAAAAACACAGTTAACATAAAAACAGTTTATTTATATTTTATGCCCAAAATAAAACAAAACAGCAAAACAAGTCCGGTCAAATCCAATTTATTTATGGATCGAGATGGAGATGGCTACAACAGTAAAATATACATAATTTTTTAATTTTTAATTTAAATGAAATCACAGTTGTCAACAATCACGCGCGGACATTCAACGCCAGTTGGCTCAACGCACATTTCTGACTTTCCTACGGCAGTTGGGGTAACGCAATGCAGATTAGATTTTTTTTTATTTTCTTTATTCAGTTTTCTTTTTATTTAAAAAGTACTTCAGACTAAATCCGAAAGATCGATTCATTAACAACATTTGATTTTAAATACATCAAACACAAAGCAAATAAACAGAATCGTATGAAATAATCGGTCGAAATTCCGCTAAGCGTAACTTCAATTCTGTTGGGGGGGAAAGTGGAGCCTTACTCATCTTTGGAGAGATTTGGTCTCATCTTTTTGGCTTGAAAGTTAGTCTTTAATGAATAAAAAATGAACCACTCCATGAACCGGAATAAAAAGTAGCATATGTTCTCTTCCTGACTATAATCTATCTCTGTGCTAAATTTCACCCAATTCCGTTCAGCCGATCTAGCGTGATTGAGTAAGTCATCAATGGGCTCCAATCCGCCTCGAAGGGACATGGATTAACCAAGCAAAACTGAATGACTGGGCCACCGCTACAGCTACACTGGCGGGAACTGTGGTTGAGTCCTAAGGGGCATCACAGGCGACGGCACAATCCTCCCCGTAGGGAGTACGTCCCTTCATCGATGGGAGGGCAAGAACCCCACCTATTATTGTGCCCACCGCGTTGACGAGATCCAACCACCATACCGGATGCATCCCATCCTCATTTCGAGGTACCCACCCGTGGGGGCAGTGTAATTGAGTAACAAACATCCATCCATGTAGGAATGGATGGGACAAAACGCCCTTTCAACCTCATTTAGATCAGTGTCTAATGCAACTAATTAAAGAGAAGAAGATTTTAAATAAAAACGTTAAATTTTTTTACAGCAAAGTATATTTAAAAGAAAAGACATTAACAATTAGGACAGGACTGGCAGTTTATATTAGAGATAAAAGTATAACATTTAGATGACACCAAGGATGAAGCTAACTGACCCACGGCAATACTATGTGCCACCGTTGCGTATTAAATTGCCATGATATTGAATCGAACAACCCTCTCTCTCTCTCTCTCTCTGTCGAGGGCCGCGGTGGCCTGGTGGTAAGGTCTCGGCTTCGGAACCGGAAGGTTTCAGGTTCGAGGCTCGATTCCACCGAAGATCCGTCGTGTGAGGGGTCTCTTGCACGTTAAATCTGTCAGGCCAAAGTCCTCCCGCTGGTGGGGTGTGGGGAGGGGGGTGCCACTTCAGTTGTCGTCCTCGTCATCTGACCGGGGTTCAAAATTACGAGGTCCGTCCCAAAATAGCCCTCGTGTTGCTTTACACGGGACGTTAATATAACTGAACTGAACTCTGTCTGTCGAACGAATGATCACAGTTCGTTTTTCTAACGCCTGACGTCACGCGTCTTAGACTTTGGACCTATGTCGTTCAGTAAAATCTCTGGTGTTTAGAACCTATGGTGCTATCTATTACAATAAAATAAAACTGAATAAGTAATAGTAATGACTGCTAGTTAAAAATCTACATTTATAATATTAGTATAGATAAGGAAATTGCTTTTATTGTACTGTCCTCAATTCCATAATTGCTGAAGTGCACACTTAATTGTCTTGCCTTTTCCAGGACGGCCATCTGTGAAGCAGCACACCCTGATGGTGGACGACATGATAGCCACTGTCGCCAGCACTGGGTCCAACGTCCATCTGGACTTGGACGGCCTCCTCTACCTGGGGGGAGTGAGGCGTGCCTCCTACACCGCGCTGCCCAAGCTGGTGCAGTCCAGGCACGGGTTCGAAGGCTGCCTGGCTTCTCTGGACCTCAACGGGGAGACCATCGATCCCATCAAGGACGCAGTGGTACCCAGCACACTCGTGTCGTCTGGTTGCGCAGGTAAGCGAAACATGGATACTTTTAGGATTGGATTGTGTTGTTTAATGGCACAAGAGTCAAAAACGGCCATACTGCACCATACATATGGTCAAACTAGAAAGCTAAAATTGTATAAAAAGTTCAAAAAGTACAAAGAAGCTGACTTATTTGAAAGGTCAATTAAAACAAAAGTACTTCAGTTATTGTTTTAATTCTTTTTTTATTTGAAAACATTATATCCCAATTTTTTGAAAGTTTTGAAAATGATATCGGTTAAATGGTGCCCCGCATTGCGCATACACTGATTAAGTCGATTTTTGAGGTTTGTGTCCACTCTTTGCAGCATATCAGTCGGTATGTTGGCAATGGCGCCACGAATGTTGCTCTTGAGGTGAGCTATGGTCCGTGGTCGATCGACCTAAATCAGGGATTTCAAAGCAAGCCTCGTCACTGAAAAAAACGACCGCGTCTTCCGGAAGGTTGTCAAGCAGCATTTCACATGTATTTTGATGGGGAACAAAATCGCGTTCAGTTGCACAACAACTAATTTATCGGGACGAAATGGAAGGTCTTGATGGAGAATTCGACGAAAAGTGGTGTCAGAAATTCCCAGAGCAGCTGCGGGTTTGCGAGCCGAACTGACTGCCTCACTCTTTCGACATTTCCCAGAGTTCTGGGGGTCTGTTGATGTCCGTTTCTGGATTTAACGACATTCCCGAAATGAGTTAACCCACGACAGAATCGAATGACGGCCAGGAACGGGTGTGTGAGAAGAAATTTCAAAGCGTGCGTGGAAGGCACAGTGCACAGCAACAAGTGAGCGACCGTTTGAAAAGAAGCTCTTTAGGCGAAGACCCGCTGTTCTCTAGACCCAAGCATGATGACAATTAAATAGAAAGAGAAACAAACTAGGGGATTTTTTCCTCCAGTAGCGCAACAAATCATTATTCTACTTACCCAACTCACCGCTCGATAAAGTTTTCAAATAAGTAAGTTTTTCTGGCGCACCCTGTATATAATAGAACCAACGATGCATAAACTGCAAAGATGAAAGTGTAGAACAGTGCCGTGATGTGTTTAGCAACAATTAATGAGATGTGGTAAAAGTCATTTGCTTTTAAAAACTTGAAAATATTTTTGTGAGGATTTTCTCCTAACAATGTTCGCATGTTAGAGGAAACTTTTTAGAAAACACTTTTAGAATAAACCAGCTTCAGGTATTTATGGCACTTTACAAGCCCGCTGACAGTTATCTGCCTGCACTTTAAGGTATCCGCCTACGTTATAAGCACTGGTGATTGAGCACATTGGAGAAGTTTTTTTAATTGCTATTTCTTGTAATTCAGACTTTCTTTTTCCCAAAAGAGTTTATCTTCTCTAAAGAAGGAAGACCTCTCATCCAGGGACACATATTTTTTCAGCTAAAATTTGTCGTTCACTTCAATTTTCTCCAAACTTTAATTTGCATAAAAATTCGCTATCGTTAACATAATATCTCAAAAACTAATAGGGATATTTACATAAAAATTTCAGCGTGTGTTTTAAATAATAGGGTCGATGAAATGAACCAAAAGTTCTATTGTTGGTGAAATACTTTTTTCATTTATGGGGGTTTTTAGAAAAATTAAGTTGTCAATTTGTAGAAAATAGGCATATATGTGTATATTTTTAGGCATAACTTCTTAGCATCTCAAAATGTTTCTTAGATTTTGGTTCATTTCATTCATCATCATATTTTATAACTTGCGTACAAAGAAAAATATTATTGCTGCATTATCATTTTGTGTAGAGTGTTAATCATTTTGATTAAATTTCATTAAAATTTGCTACGAATTTTCCTATTTCTCAAAATATATAATATTTTCAAATAATTTTTTTATATTTATAGTATTTTGTATTATAATTTGCAATGCATCTAAAAACCATAATTTTAAATAGTTTTTAAAAAATTCTTCGAACGTAGTCGGATACCTTAAGCCGAAATGTATGTCCTTTGTTTTTCCAGTAGCGCCTTCTAGTGCCAAGAGTACGACTTACCTACTTCATACTTCACATTCGTTTGCACAAACGCTTTTCATAGGTGGGGCACATTCATACACAGAGTCAGCCTTCTCTATGAAGGGGCCCGGGTGCAAAAACCTATTTGGGGATCCTAAGTTTTTAGCAAAGTAAAAAAAAAATGAACATTTGCATATTTATTTAACCACTTGACATACGAATTTACTTAACTGTCTAATTAAATATCGAATGTAATAACTTCCTGATTGGAATGCTTACTACTATTTAAGTTCCTTTAATAATTAAACGTTTCAAGTGACTTAAATTAGTCAATACTTCTCACTTAATTGTAGATTAAAAATTAGTAATTAAATCATTCGATGCGCCTCTCAGACACGTCATTGTATACGAAGTGGTTAATGATGCATGATTTTGTGTTTGCGGTTAATTACTCCAGGAAAATGACAATTTTCCCTATTTCTTTTTCGATACTTAGTATAGCAAGAGCGTTTAAGTATTATACCCGTATGCTTCATCGAAGAGAATCCTTTATTTAATTAAGACCGAGCTCCGCTAGGAGAAAACAAGTATCGAAGCTAACTCGAAGATTTAAATTTTCAATTGTGATTTATCAAAACAATACATGCCATAAGAAAATTTGTGAAACCATTGGTGAAAAGATAACCGGTTAAAGTGCACCATTGTAAACTATTCTAAACAAAGTTAGAGTTTGGAAAGGGAACTATTCTATACAAAGGTAAAGTAAAGGTAAAGATTGAAGTGTGTTGAAGTTCAATATTTTTGACAAATTTATTTAGAAAAACCAAACATATATACATACTTAAGAAACATATTATAAACCTATAACAGCATAAACATAAAACTTTATTAGTTCGCCCTATTGGCTACAGATGGCAGCACGTTACCGCTTGTAAATTTAAGTAGCCATTATGGCGAACTAATAAAGTTTGAAAATATCCTATCTGTAACTCCGAACTGCTCGACCGTAGCGCTTCAAAACCGGCGCCAATCGATTCCTCGTGGCCAAAAACCCCAGACCCCCAAGTTTACCGGAGTTTATTAATTCTGGGGCGATTTTCGACTTGGCAACCATTCCTCGTATTATAGTATTAGATATTAAAGGCGGGGGATCTTGAGGAAAGTATGCTAGATAACGCGGATCAAATCGTTGTACTACGACTTCCGTCTTTAATCTGTTAATATTGCTGAAAGAGGGTTCAGCCATTTATGATATTTAGTCACTGTCAATGTAAAGGACTGAAAAAAATATAACATTAAATATAGACAAAAGTCAATAGCTGTTGATTTACAAGTCCATTTGAACAAAGCCTCAGCCTCGACTTCTAGGCGCCGGGCACGCCGCTCTGTCTCAACATGTCTGAAGGGGATTTCTTTATACAATATCGTGCGATATTGTATGATATTAAACAGTATTGCGAATTTTGATCAATGTCATACAATATTGTACAGTATTTATGTGCTACTAGGGCTCGGGTAGCACAGTCTGTTACACTATATTGTACACTAGCCGCCTTTGGCGACCAGCTGGTTCGCCATGAATAAAGCGTTCTAAAATTTTAAATTAAATCACATATTCATTAGCCTTGAAGTAATTCCGGGCATTGATTGACCTGAAATTAGTATTTTTTTTAAGATGATGGACGGAAAGTTCTAAAAGTAAACCTTTTCCTAATAATATTCTTTAATTTTATAAATCAGTCAGTTTTAACGATCGGTTATGCTTCCAAAATATTTAAAAAATTTCGATGATGTTGCCAAAATATTAAATATGTTTTTTTAAAGAAAGCGAGAAAGGAAAAAAAAAGTATTAAATTAATGATACAGATATTGCAAACGATTACATAAATATGCCATTAAGTCGGAATTTCAATGCATATCCTGTCTAAATTCAATCAGGTTTACCGTAAATAAAGAAGATTTAATGAGTTAATGATATAGATATTGCAAACGATTGTAGAAACCTTTCCTTTGCATTTATTTTTCAAAGAAAATATCACATTTGATATTTCTTTTATTTTATCCTGTCACGTGCTGAAATTTGCATTTCTGTTGATTTATTTTGCGATGATAATTTTTTTTATTTGAACTTCCGGCATTCTTTTATTTTATCCAGTCTCGTGATAAAAACATGGTTAAAATATTTCTTTAAAAATTCATTAAAAATAGAAGTTTACATTATAAATTTAAAAAAACTGATATCATTAGAAAGCTAATTTTTTTATCTTTAAATTGATATAAAAATCATGTTTGTGCGATAATATTTTCGGAAGTTATAGCGGAAAAACGTCAAAATTTCGCTTAAATTTTAATTAATTCAAATTCTAATTAAAAATTCGAAAAAAGGGCTCCAAGGTGCACATTCTGGACCTCCAAGGTATACATGTACCAAATTTGGTAGCTGTAGGTCCAACGGTCTGGCCTGTAGAGCGCCAACACACAAACACACGCACACACACACACACACATTGAGCTTTATTATAAGTATAGATATAGATATAGATTATTGTGCGATATGACATGATATCAAACAATATTCCACATTGTTAAACAAGATTGCTAATATTGGTCAATGTTGTACAAGATTTGTATGCTACTAAGGTGTGACTGAAAAGCCCCGATTACTCATACCTAATGTCGATTCTGAAACATGTTTAATGAATTGTACAACGTTGAAAATTGGGAATAATAACGTTACGCAAAATGATATTCTTAGAATGAAAATCAATTTTTAAGAACAAACAAGATTAATATTATTATCTTTTTGTCTGTTCTTTTTCTACTGAATGTTTAATTAGATCCTACAAGAGTGATTTTTCTTATCTCATTTCCATTATTAGATTGCAATGGAAAGTTGCGGATTTTTTTACTCAAGCACATCTTTTAATCATAAGTAAACGATGTAATCAGGAGACTGAATACACCTATCCCCCGATTTACACTGAAGATAGGTTCCTTAGAAAACCGTGTAAATCGAAATCGTTGATTCTTATACGTAAAACCGTGTAAATCGAAAACAAACGAAAATGTGCATAATTCAGCCATTTATTTCAACGTAAAATAAAACTAAAAAACATAAAAATAACTGTCTATTTATAAAATAACAAAAATATAAGGTATATTTATGCAATTCATTTTACGTATAGAAACGAGAAATATAAATTAAAAAATTTAATCAGAAATTTAGTTACTGTTATCACTTTCGTAGACTCTCAATCTTTTATTCCTGATTGGTATGATATCACTTTCATCACTCGATAGTGGTTGATGCGATTCAAGTTCGATGCTAGATGAATTAGATGCTAGATGAATTCCGGGTCGGTGCAAATTTAAAAACCGTATAAAAGTGAAATCGTGTAAACCGAGTGCCGTGTAAATAGGGGGATAGGTGTATTTCAATCTTCATTTTAATACAGTAAAAGTTCTTTATTCGCGGGGTATATGTTCCATAAATATGCCGAGAATACAGAAACCGTGAATACGGAATGGTCATTTGTATGGGATTATAGGGGATACGTTCCTCCTAGGTGACAAAATAAAACAAATATATAAAAAAATCAATTTAATTGAAGTTTTTGAACATATGATTAATTATCTTAAGGCTTAGGCAATGGTTTGAAGAATTTTGTCATTTTCTCCTGCTTGGCAGTTTTTAAAAGCTCCTTCCATTCAGACTGATACGCAGAAGTCGCACTAGTAATTTGCTTCTTAAAAATAAGACTTCATTCCATAGACGTTCATAAAGAAATTGCAAAGCTCATTTGCCATTCTTAAACCTTCACTAAGATTTTTCAAATTAAACATCACGTTTCCTGTGCTTGTTGAAGTGCTTGTTGTCCAGTGTTGTTGGTCATCTTCAATGGGCTGTGAATTTAACATTTCCTCCAACTCGGTTTCTTGTCAAATCTTCATCTTGGGATTCAAGCAATTCCTGAACGTCACTCGATTCTATCTGTTCGAACCCATCTCGTCCTATTCCATTCGCGATTTCGGCTATGTTTGCAGTTCGCATTTAACAACATACTTTAGACAAAGTTGTAATAAGATCGATTTTACTTTTTTTTATTAGTCCATTTGACGGCATTTACAAAGGATATTGGATTGGATACCTATCAGAATCATTTGATTATTACGTATGTACTTATTAGATCCACGAATAAAGAAATTTTTAGCCGCGAATACAGGAATTGGGTCGCATTTTTTTAATCCGCGAATAAGGAGCTTTTACTGTATTTCATTTTTAAACCTTAGTTGTAGAATTAATTAATCATAGTTAGTTTATGAAGATTGATTAACTTGATTTTTCTTATCTTATTTCCATCTTTAGATGCAATGGAATGTTGCGTATTTTCTTACTCAAGGACATTTGGAATCATAAGTAAACAATCTAATGAGAAGACTGAATATTTCAATCTTCATCTTAATATTTCATTTTTCCAAAACCTCAGTTGTAGAGTTAATTAGATTCATCCCAGTTAGTTTATGAAGATTCACCTATAAATAACCAAGTTTGTATTTAAGATTCCTGTGATAAATGATATTAAAATATGAGGCACAGAATTGAACGAAATTGTATATTGAAATTTTAGGAAAGGATTTTTATAATTCATGAATACAGTAATTATAATTTTCCTAATCGGAAAAGGCGAAAATAAATATCTTGATATAAAACATTTCTATTCAGTTTTATCAACAGCATAAATTTGTATTTTCTACTATACCAGTATCAGTGTTAAAGTTTGGCACCCTGTAAAAAAAAAAATGGGCCGTGATAGCCTAGTTGGTAGAGCGTCCGTCTCGTAACCGAAAGGTCGCGGGTTCTGTCCTCGTCTCGGCCAAAGACCGCCATGTTGACTAATGGCAGTTGAGGACGCTCAATATGTCGTGACTGCAAAGCCCTGCAAGTTCCCATAACAAAACGATACCTCTGGGGGTACTGAATCCGGGATGAGTCGGTCTATGATTTGGATCTAAATTCTGACTTGTTGCTGGATGAATGAGGGAAGGAATGAATTCTACCGCCCCATAAAAAGGGTTGTGTCATGTATGTTCGAGCAAAGTCGTCCTTTCACCTGAACGGTGCTCGTTAACAACGAAAGGAGCACACCTCTGCCTTAATCGAAACAGCTCTGCTAATTCGGCTTGCTTTGACCAAGTGGCATTGCAACAAAAAAAATGAAATAATTATTATTGTTTTATTTTAATTAAATCAGAAAAATAATTTCGGTAGAAATAAATATCTTAAAATTAAAAAAACTTAGATTCACTGAGACTGAAAATAAAATGAAGATCTGATTAAATTCTTAGAATCTAAATAAATAAATAATTCGATATCTTGTAAAATGTATGGTGTGTTTCATTTCAATGAAAAGGAATTAATGAATAATTTTTATTTACTTTCTTTATTTTAAAATTTTTTGAAGTAAACAAAAATGCTCGAAAGCAATTGTTTAAGATTAAATTAAAATGAAACAAATGTCGTTATTTTTTTAAAGTCAAACTAATATTATTTTTTTAAAGTCAAACTAATATTATTTTTTTAAAGTCAAACTAATATTATTTTTTTTAAAAGTCATTACGGAATTAATCAATTAGTGAATGAATATAAATATCATAAGTATGCATTTGTTAAAATAATTACTAATATGAAAATTGTCGTTTTTAAAAATTACGAAAAAATCATCTACATTATCCAAAAATAATTTTAACATATCTTTGACTTGTTTATGAAATATGAATTTTCATGCCGAATCAAAAACAATTGCTTTTAGACAAATCTTTTATTTTTTAAAAAAAGCATATATTGTAAATAATAAATTACATTATAATAATATTTTTCATTTTTTTAATGGAACACATTATTTTATTTTATATTAACTCCTACTGAAAAAATTATTTTTCCATAATATTTCATAACATAGAAAGATTGAGCTGTGTTTTAGAGGAGAAAAAATATATAAATGGCACAATTGTAATTGTTTTATAATTAATTTTAATTTGAGAAAATGCAAGACAATTTGTCTAACTTCTCCGATTTTCATGAAATAATTATTAAGTCTCCACGAAAACAAGATAATCCTCCTCTGAATCCTCCCTCCAAATTTCCTAAAAATCGAACTGCAAAAAAGATTATATTTTGCTTAGTCTCAGCATAGTTATATTTTTTAAATGCCTATAATTTAACTTTTGATTATTACATTAGATTTAAGCTTGTTTTGGGGAATAATTTTTTCATAAAATATATTTTATAAAAAAATTTAAATGTCATTATTAATATATTATTTCTATAATTTTGTTTAAAAAAAAAGAGCAAAGTAATTTTTCTTTACCTTCTCTTAATTTGGTATAGTAATAATAATTAGTTTAGTTATACATTTGAAGTACCATACTGTTTTATAATTTGTTTTATCCTGCCTTTAAATATCTATGCGACAGATCACGTAATCATGTAAAAAAGAGCAA
>JAPMOQ010004527.1:56086-69843 GCA_026543055.1 Argiope trifasciata | reverse complement strand
TCTCACATTTATGAGCTACTAGCCGCCTTTGGCGACCAGCTGGTTCGCCATGAGTAATGGGTTCTAATATTTTCAAGTAAATCACATATTCATTAGCCTTGAAGTAACTCAGGGCATTGATTGGTCTGAAATTAATATTTTCTTTAAGATGATGGACGGAAAGTTCTAAAAGAAAGCGTTTTCCTAATAATATTCTTTAATTTTAGAAATCAGACAGTTTTAATGATTGATTTAGAAGACTGATTGATGTAGCAACTTTTATTTAAAATATTAATAAAAATATTTTGTATAATATGGGTCACAGAGCTAAGTATGAAAAAATCTAAAAGTCATTATTCATAAATGCTTTGTTTAACTCAAACTACATAAAATGTAATTATTTATTTCATTTAGATCAAATTAATAGTATTAAACAATATATATGCCTATTAATAATATTTTACAAATTGGCCATTGGAAAGGAATTTGAATGCATATCCTGTATAAATTCAATCCTGTATAAATAAGGATAATTTATTCAATTAATGATTTAAATATTGCAAACGATCATAGAATCCTTTGCCTTGCATTTTTTAAAGAAAATATCCCATTTTAAATCTATTTTATTTTATCCAGTCACGTGGTAAATGTTGCATTTCTTCCGATTTAATTTACGATGATAGTTTTTTTTTTTTAATTTGAACTTCCGTCAAAATGATGGCAACACGGTGATAAAACCTAATTTTTTCCCTTTGACGTTGTCTTGTAGATTTTATAGAAACCTTAGCTTTGCATTTATTTTTTCAGAAACTATCACATTTTATAATGAAAAAAAATTATTGAATTAATGATACAGATATTGCAAACGATAATAAAAATATCCATTAAGTCGGATTCCAATGCATATCCTGTCTAAATTCGATCAGGTTTACCGTAAAGATTTATTGAAGTAATTATTTAGATATTGCAAACGATCATACAATCCTTTGCCTTGCATTTATTTTTTTAGAAAATATCACATTTTATATTTATTTTATTTTATCCAGTCACGTGTTAAAAGTTGCATTTCTTTAGATTTATTTTGGGATGATAATTTTTTTTTCTAACTTCCGGCATTCTTTTATTTTATCCCGTCACGTGATAAAAACATGGTTTAAATATTTCTTTAAAAATTCGTTAGAACTAGAAGCTTACGTTATAAATTTAAAAAACTGATAACTTTCGAAAGCTAATTTTTTTATCTTTAAATTGATGTAAAAATCATGTTTGTGCAATAATATTTTCGGAAGTTATAGCGGAAAAACGTCAAAATTTCACTTACATTTTAATTCAAATTCTAATTAAAAATTCGAAAAAAGGGCTCCAAGGTGCATATTCCCGACCTCCAAGGTATACATGTACCAAATTTGGTAGCTGTAGGTTCAACGGTCTGGCCTGTAGAGCGCCAACACACACACACACACGCACACACACACACACATTGAGCTTTATTATAAGTATAGATATAGATATAGATTACCTGATACACTCGTCATCTCACATTTATAAGCTATTGCCTGATACACTCGTTGTTTCATTTTTATGACCTATTACCTGATACACTCGATATTATTTTTTTCTTGCACAATGCTTTTAATGTAGAAATCCTTTGTATAAAATATTATAATAAATCCATCCTTTCTTCAAAACGTATTATTGAAACAAAAGAGAATTTTTTTAAAAAAAATAAAGGTAGAAATCTTAGCATGGGTTTAATATTGCCCACCAAAGTAGTACCTACCTACAATTTCCTCTTTTTCATCTGCCTTAAATTTTCTAAAAGTTTAATAACACTAAACTATTTTTTATCTCAAATAACACTGGTTATTAGCTAATAATTCATATAATCTTTGTGTAAAGTAGCGTCAACGACTTTTAAAGCAACAACTCTCTGTGAAATTTAACTTTGTATTATCTTTTATCTGCTATGTATGTTTCTTAAGGCTGATCACACGGCGAATTATCGTCCGCACTTTTCGTCAGCAAACGTAACGAAAATGACGCCATTTCAAAGTTTCACATGATCGGTTGAATTTCGTTTTCAGACAATATTTCCATCCCTATCATCGGCATTTTCAAGGTGGTTGAAAAAGGTGGACGTTGACGAAAAACTTGCTTGACCTGTTCTTGAGGGTAGAAACGTAAAATTGCTGATGAAAAGTGCCGACGATATTTCGCCGTGTGATGAGGCCTTTATGCATTTTGTTTGCCTATAAGAACTGTTCATTCTGAGATTCAAAACACCTAAACACTTTTGCGCATGCGTCAGAAAGCTTTTTTAGTCAGGAAAAAGAAAAGGCTAGAGGAATGGGTGAAAAAAGGATGTTTACATTTGGCAGTAGGATGAAAGAATACTGCAGAAATAGAACAGAATTATAGCAGAATCACTTAGCCTTTGTCTAAATGCAATCACCAAAATGTGATCATCTCGTATTTCAGATATGTTTGTAACATAAGATTCCAAAATGACTGAAGAATTTGTAATTCATTCATTTATTTCTCTCCTCTCCCTTTATCTAGGTGGACGGCAACGTATTCATGGTTTATAACATGGGCACGGAAGACCATCCCATTGGAGAACTGAGCGTCAACGTCAATGATAATCAGTATCACGTGGTCCGCTTCACAAGATCTGGTCCAAATTCAACCATTCAGATCGATGATCATAACGTTCGTACCAAACAACCAACTGGTAAGCTCGCTTTTTGTACGCATTTCTCTCTGAGTAACTGCATTTTATAATGAAATAGTTGGTACCCGGCGTGTTCCTGCCACAGAAGAAATAGTCATGGAAATATCGTTTAGAATTTGAAATAGTTATCTGGTTTCATTGAGAATGATATTTATTTTCTTGCCGGAAATGAATGCATTTCTTGAAATTGAAAGAAATACAAAGAAAAAACATAAATAGCATTTATTCTATTCTACAAACAAATAATCATTTTTATACAATAGGCTGTAAACAATAAGCTGACCCAGTTTCATCGCAATCGGATGAACGGTTTAGGAAGGCACAAGAGACATACAGACAAACATTCATTTTTATTTATATAGATTTCATTCCTATAGAAATGCTGGCTTCGATAATAAGGGTTGTTTGATAATCATATGTGAAAGGATTCAAGAAAGTTTAAACAATATTTCAGTTAATATCAGAGCAATAATTATAATCACAGATTATTATAACGTCAATGGGGATTTTCTTTTTTAATTATGGCTTTAATTATTACACTTAAAGGATGGTTATAGCGATAGTACAGTTCCCTACAATTTTTTCAAAAATGAATCTCAACCGCATCTCTTTACCACGGACAAATAACACGCCAAGGAGACAATAGATTCAGTAGAAATGCAAACTCCAAGTTAAAGGTTTGTATTTTGTAGATATGGGACGCAAATGTCATGCAAGTCATTCTCAGAGATAACAACTTTATGACAGATTATGTGAGAAAGTTTTGAGAGACCAACCCTGGAGGTTTTAAATTTTAATTGAATCTTAGCGTTTTTCTCAATAACCACCAAAAATATTGTAATACGAATAATTTTGTGCCCTCTTAATTTTCACAAATTAACGTTTTCAACAGTTTTAACGGTTTTATTGTATAAATATGTTCTCTATGTTTAATCCATTTTAAAAGAAAATATTTTAATTACATTTTCTAAAATTAAAATTTTAGAATTCTGAACGAATATGAAACGAATCACGAGATCCAATAAACAGTTTCTTTCATTCAACACATTTTATAATTGTGAAAGAATACACGAATCTAATAAATAAAAATGAATACTTGTTTGTTCGTATTTTATAGACTGTCATACCGTTCATCCTTTATCGAAATAGGATGAACCAAATTGCCAAATGATTGATTTATTGCACTTAATATTATCGTTTTTGACGGCAGCAACGCGCCGGGTATCAGCTAGTTATATGATATTAAACAATATTACGAATATTGATCAATGTCATACAATATTGTACAATATTTGTGGGCTACTAGGATGATAAGTGAAGGAATTTTATTTGATTTTGTGATCAAAGGTTTGTTTTCAAGTGTACAAATTCGCGCACAAACAGGGGACCACGTATCTTAATTGATTCCAAATTCAAGTCCCTCTTCCACCTAAAACCCACAGTGTAAGAGAGTCTAGTATATATTTATCTGTCTGATCCAAAAGCCTCTGCGTTGATGTGATATATAAAAAACATGAGATGCCAACTCAGGTGTCGTCCTCGCCGTCTGATCGTAGTTTAAAATTGCAACTCTCCTCCCATGTTATCTTTAGCATTACTTTACATTGACACATTAGTTTGAAACTTAACTATTACTTGCAAGCAAACTTGATTAAACTTGAAAGCAAAAATGTTTCTTCCTTGAGTTGTGAAATTATTATAGATACTATCACGTTAATTTGTCGAATTTAAATCATGTATAAACTTCCTAAATATTTTGAATCCTGCAGAGAAAAACATTTTTTTCCACTTCGAATATGTGCACAAACGTGAGGCAATTACGATAAGATACATTGTAGAACGCAGAAAAATGAAAATACATTTGAACACCTCTTCTTTACGGAATGGATCAAACATGGATGTAGGTGAACAATTTCCAACCCAATTTATTAATTCATTTGTGTTTTTTGTTTTTGAGTTATCGTATTCATGAATTCACGCACAGAAAGTGGATAAATATACATAATTCTAGTCATAAAAAGTGATGACAAATTTCATCCATCTAGCTAGATTCATTTCTAATTAATCGTATTCACTGACAAGTAGAAATTATTTCTATTTTTTGCCTTCGAAATCTCGAAGTTTTAAATTAAAAACGTAAAATGTTTTAGGCTTATAAATTCACCTAAACTTGTTTACGGTCACAATATTTTTTCTTTAATTGAATATGGGAAGATAAAAAAAGTGAAATAAATAAACTTCCTAAATACCATCTTAAGGTATCCGACTATGTTCGAAGGAACATTTTGGAAGAGATGGATTTCTCAGAAACTGTTTATGGTTTTTAGATGGATTATCAAGAATAAACACTTTAAATGCAAAAACAATTATTTGAAAATATATTTTCAGAAATGGGAATAGTTGTAATAAATTTTAAGGAAATTTAACCAAAGCGGTTAATACTCTATACAAAATTGTAATACAGAAATCCTATTTTTTTGTACTAAATTTAGCGAGTATAATAATGAATGAAATAAACCAAAATCTAAGAAAAATTTTGAGTCGCAAAGAAGTTATGGGTAAAAATATGCATATATATACATTTTCTCCATAAATTCCCAACTTAATTTTTCTAAAAACACTTATAAATGAAAAAATATTTCACCAACAAAGAAACTTTTGGTTCATTTCATTCATTGCCCATATTATTTAAAACATCCGCAGAAAGTTTTAAGTAAATTATTGGTTTTCTAGGTATTATGTTAACGGTAGAGAATTTTCATGAACATTAAAGTTTTGAGAAAATTGAAGTTAAAGATAAATTTTAGCAGAAAAATGTGTGACCCTGATTGATAGGTCAGGCCTTCCTTTTCTTAGAAAATATAAACTGTATTGGGAAGAGAAAAGCCTGAACTACAAGAAATAATAATTTTCAAAAATTCGCCAATGTGGTCGATAACCAGTGTTTCAAACGTAGTCACATACCTTAATTCATTTTAGCTCTTACTAAAACGAATCAATGCAAAAGTATTTTTCTACTTTAACCGAATCCAGGTTGTTAATATTTGTCCAATAAACAATCTCTTTTTTTTCTGCATCGCTCTTGGAAACAAATACCTTACATAGTTTACCCGCAAAATATCCATGTTTAAAAATCATAAATTATACCACGAGATGCCAGAAATGTTTAGTGTCAAAGCGAAAGTTAAATGGAAAGAAGTTTAATCGTAATTTATTTAAGAGGGAGTGACTTAACTGCGACATAAAAATACCTTTCTAAACTTTGAGATCAGAACTTTTCTCATAAAACGGTTTACAGAAAATTTATGAAAGTTGAATTGTAAGCTGTTTTATTAAATATGGTTGAGACAGTTGATCCTTAGCATATCCGTATATATTGTCCAAAACTCAAAGAAATAAATAAATCATTGTATTCTTATTAAGGATAAAAAAGTTAAATTTTATATGATAAATATATATTAATTAATAACTAACTTTCCTTATCAGACAGATTAATGTAGAATAATTACAGCAACGCAAATTTAAAACAAAAGAAAATCGTTTGCACTGAAAAAGCTATCTGAAATACTCTGAAAAAAAATCGTTTGTGAAATGATTAAATTCTATAATAATAATATTAATAACAGAAAACAAATAAATGAGCTGTTTTTGCAAGACAGTTTAATGTATTTCTTAGGATAATTCCTAAAAATATTTATTTATGATTTCGGAAATTTTAGAATTATTAAATATAACCCAATTATTAAAGTTTTGAAATGAAGCAAATATTTACATAGTTACCAACATGTTTTTTTTTAACTTCAGCAAGGAAAGGTAAATATTATTTAATAATAATATAATAAATCTTTCTTAACAAGACAGAAGTTGATTATAAAAGATTAATAAATATTAAAAACCTAAATAAAATCCAGCATTATTTAATATTTTTTAGTATGAGAGCTAATTAGAATCGATTTTATAATCGTTAACGAAGAAAAAAAACACATTTTTAAGAGAAAAGAAAAATTGTAACGATATGAGTGTTAAGTTCGGGGAAAAGGTGCGAATACCGACATTTGAAAATCTCAAAACAAGAAATTTAATTTTCACAGCCATCGCTTTAAAATTATATACTGAAGTACAAATGTTTCTTATTTCATGCGTAAAAATAATTATTAATAAGCACAAAAAACTGTTTTCTGATTAAGCATTTATAGATATTGTATATATTCTTAACTGCATATTTTTTACCATAAATACCATCTACTGTTTTATCATTCGCAATTTCAATTCTTAAATCCAGATAAGTAGCTTCAAGATTTTTTTTTATTTCTTTCTGTTAAAATTAATTCTTTAGGATAACAATTTATAACAATATTGGTATTCTCTAAGTTAATTAAAATTAGATCATCAATAAACTTCCAACCATTGATTAAATTATTTTTAATTATTTTTTCTCGTACTAATACAGGAAAATATTGGTTAAAGCACTTGAGATAGCTATACCCATTGGAATACCCTTAACTTGTTTATAAAAATTAATAGCATTGAAAATATAATTTTCTGTAATATTAAAATTGCATAAAACCAGCCAGTTATTTTTATTAATGATATCATCATTTAAATATTCGTCTTATATAAGAGAACAGACATTTATTAGTTTTTCATGGGGCAGGTTAATTATATTAATTATATTTTTTATTTAGATTCGTTTCATAAACATGCTTTATTTCATTTAGCTTTTATTTCTGTTTACTTTTTATAATTTAATTCCGAATTAAATTTCATTTCTATTCCGACATAATTAGTTTTGCGAAATAATTTAATTTTTGATGACTCTGGATATATATATATATATATATATATATGTATAAGTAATCAAAAGTATTAAATAGTTAAAATACATTTCCAGAGTCATCAAAAATTAAACCGAAATTAATTATGTCGGAATCGAAATTAAAATTTAATATGCAATTAAACATCAAAAAGTAAACAAAAATAAAAGCTAAATGAAATAAAACCTATTTTTGAAACAAATCAAAATTAATATAATTAAGTAAACGAAACTAACAACGGAAACTATACTAAAAATTGGAATCGAAACTGAAAATATTTCGAATTCGAACAAGTTTAAAATTTAAAAATCAAACACACACACACACATATATATAAATATATACATACACACACACATACATATCTATATATATACACGCATACATATATATAATAAAAAAAATGCAGTTAAGAAACTCGTTAGAAATATTTTGTTATATTTTAATGACAATGAAAAAAATAAAGAGATCTGAATAACATAAAAGCAGTAATTGCCACTCGGGGCAATGCCCTGAAATCCCAAAGTGAGGAGACAAACAGGATTAAAGTTAAGAAAAATAATAAATGGGGGTCTTCATTATAAACATGGCTCGAGATTAGGGAGAAAAAAAAAAAGATGAACCTTCTGAAATAATGAATTGTGTCAAACATAAGTAAGATATGATTATTGGAGCTGGTAAATAATTTTTAAAAAAAATCGTTTGAAATAAGAAAAATAATGAAAAAGGTTTGCATAAAAAATTAGTCGATCTCAAAAATAATGAAACATCGAAAACCGCTTTTTCGCTGAAGTGTTTCATGTTACATGTAGTTCCCGAAAGGCCAAGTATTTAATTATGAATCTACACTGCATGCTAATATCATGCTTTAACCCTACAGTGCATCATGTAGCAAATTGGCTACATAGCTTTACTTCCATTTATAAGCTTCATATTGTTCCAAATGGCTGCAGTGGGTTTTGGAACTCTTTTTAAACATTCCGTTAGTAGTGTCTTATCTGACAGATACCTGATATAAAAAAAAATTCCAATAACTAGATAAATTCTTAACCAAAGTTTCTTTTGTTAACAATAAAATATGTATGTAATATCAAGGAATTTATGGCTATTTTTTTCTACTTTAAATTGTATTTATATCAATATTATTGATTTATTTTAACAGGTGTATAGATAGAGTGCTGCTACACTTGTTTAAAAAATGTACGCGAGTGTTTATTCCGACTATTAGTTATCGTTCTCCCTATATTTATTTATTTATATATTTTGTTCACATTTTCAATCGTTAATAAAATATTTTTTATTCATCCACTCCAGTTCAAATATATTTTTTAAAATTATAGTGGATGATACTTTGATTTCAATACATTTTTTTCAAATATGATTCATTAATTAAATTTAATTAAGTTTTAATACTTTAAATAGAGTTTTAGCCGTTAGTAACGAAAATTGAAATTGACAGGCGGTATCTCAATCGGTAAATTGGAAGGATTTCAATATTTTTAACGTGAAGGTGAAGAATACGTGTTCAGTTCTGGGAAAAATCGGTTATTTTTTATGCTTAATATATTTTTTGATTATAATTCAATAAAAAGTAACTAAAATTTAAAAAACACTTAGTTGACCTCAGTAGAAATATAATTATTTTTTAAAAAAATATTTGTTTTAAATACTTTTTGTTAAATATTCATAGAAAACAAACTGATTTGTGATAACAGTGATCTAAAATTAAATTCCAATCGGAACCTTAAGAAAACACCAAGATCTCTGTTGTGTGAATAGTTCTTTCATTAAAAATACAATCAAAATAGATTTTGCATTGGAAAAATATACTGGAAAGGACTTTTTATTCGGATTTGTTATAATATAATTAATGTCACTGAGGTATTGTTTAGTTCTTAATGTATCCATTTGGCACATTTTAATTTTTTTAAATAATTTCATGGAAAAATTAATAGAAAAAAAAATTAAGTAATTTTTATGATGTTATTCCAAACGCATATATTTTACTTGGTTTATTTTTTTTTAAAGTATGAATTTGAGGATTAAATATTACACAAACCCATCTTATATATTACACATCCATCTTAAAGTAAACGACTACGTTAAAAACACTGGTTATCAACCATACTGTCGATTTTATTTTTTAATTTCTTGTAATTGAGACTGTTTTCTTTCCAAAACAGTTTATATTTTTTAATAAAAGGAAGGCCTGACCTATCATTCAGGGTTACATATTTTTCAGATAAAATTTGTCTTTAGTTTCAATTTTCTCAAAACTTTAATTTTCATAAAAATGTCGCTGTGTTAACATATCTCAAAAGCTAATAAATGTATTTACATAAAAATTTCAGCGTGTGTTTTAAATAATATAGTCAATGAAATGAACCAAAAATTTTATTGTTGGTGATATACACTTTCATTTATAGGTGTTTTTAGAAAACATTTAACTGTAAATTTATGGAAAAAATGCATACATAAGTATATTTTTTATCTATAACATTTTTGTATCACAACTTTTTTCTTATATTTTGGTTCCTTTCATTCATCATCATATTCTATAACTTGTGTACAAAGAAAAATAGGATTGCTGCATTACAATTTTGCGTAGAGTGTTAACCGTTTTGATTAAATTCATTAAAATAAACTACCCATTTTCCTACTTCTCAAAAATATTATATTTTCATTTTTTTTGTATTTATAGTATATATATTATAATTCAAAGTACATATTATAAAACAAAATGTATAATTCAAAATTGTATATATATTATTATTATTATATAATATTGTATATTATTATAGTATAATATTGTATTATTAATACTGTGTATATATAATTCAAAATACATAAAAAAATCAGTTAAAAAAAATCTTTTTTTTTAATTCCTTTGAACGTAGGCGGATACCTAAACGTTTTTTAATATATATTTTTACCATAGCAAAAGTTTAATTCGCTTCCTGATAAATCAGTTTGTTAATTTTCTTTTCCCCTCTGATTCTTCGCAGGACGCCAACACACCATTTTCAACAGTCACTCCAAAATTCAGGTTGGCGGGAAGTTCAATTCCGTCAAGAACAGAATCGAAAGGCCGTTTCAGGGCGTCATTTCCGGTCTCGTTTTCGGCGGGAACAGAATCCTTGACATGGCAGCTGAAGATGATCCGAGGCTGTCCTTGCAAGGGGACGTCGAACTACTCATCGCTATGCCCCCTGGCGGGCAAACGGTGGATTCGGCTGAAAATTCGGAAGAGGTCAGTGAGATTTTTTTCACCCGCCAATTACTAATTTTTATGAAGGCGGCGTTGTTAGGAATATTTGGGACACAAACTATTCGATTACAGATTGAAAACTTACTGATGATTAATATCTGTAAGCAAATTTAATTGCACAGAATTTAATAATTCTTTTAATACTTATTTTTACCTTTATTATTATAATCTTTTAACCTTTATTATCTCGCCGCTTTCATAAAAATTATTATTTCGCTAATTTTTATGAAAGCGGCATTGTTAAGAATATTTGGGACACGAACTGTCAATTGCAGATTCAAATTTCAGGTCGAAAACTTACTGATGATTAATATGTGTGAGCAGATTAACTGCACTGAATTAAATATTTCTTTTAACCGTTATTATTTAAAAGATAGGTGTGCAATAAATACTCTTTCATAAATTATTAAACCTTTATTTACTGAATTATTTTACCATTACTTTTTTTTTGTACTAGTAGTTAAAGTTTACTGGCCGAAAAATTCCAGGGAAACCAAGAAAAAAAGTAGTCGAAATATCTTAATTAATTTAATTATAAATAAATATTTATCATTTCTGCTTTTAGTTTATACTAAACTGTTCGTTATCTTGGTTACATTCTACATGTTCTTTTAAATACCATCAGAAAAAATAGTCATAGGACGAAGATATAAGCCAGATTTAAATGATATATTCAAGTCAGTAAATAAAAAGTTAGCGAACGATTACTTTATAGTTGAAAAAACTACAATAAAAAATTCACACTACCAAAAATTAAAATTAAAGCAGACCAATTATAATAAGTGAGATGATAATTTTAATTAGAAATTTCAGAAAAAATCATTTTTAATATTTAAGAATTTTATTTAATAACACGTAAATCGAAAAGCAGTTTCTTTTTTTTCCAGCAGTTTCTAATCGATTAGCAGTGCTAATTAAAAAATCTTAATAATTAAAACATGATTTCAATAAATAAGGAATTTTAATAAATGACATACATAATTTTAAAACCAAAACTATGCAATGAAATTTCAAAATAAGTATTAAACATCATATCTTAAGTATTCAGAAATTTTAAAAAAATTGGGAATATATTTCTTTATTTTTGATAGAATATATTGTACAACCATAAAATTATTATTTTTAATTAAGAGGCTTTAAAAAATGCTCAAGTTACTATGAATACAAGAAGCGGAATATTTCACTAACAAGAATAATTTTATTTTTTTAACATTTTTTTTTATCTTTGATTTCGAACTAAGCCTAAAAAATACAAATCCTAGATACTATTTTAAGAACAATATTTAATTCAAGAAACTGAAATTTGGAATTAACTAAATTCCTACGCTTTAAACTGATGTTCACAAATTAAAAAGTAATTACATTTTTACAAAAAAAAATATTCTGAAATAATTTTATGTTTTTAAAAGCATAAATGTAAAGTTCAAACATTTATTAAATAAAAATATAATATAATGCAAAAAATATAAATTTACCTTTATATGTAAGAGACATCCAGTGCAAAAAAATGAAAAAATATAGTGAAAAAATGAAATATATAGTTTTCAGAGAGAAATCAAAAAGAATATGAAAATTTATTTACTATTTTTTTATGAAACCATAACCACCATTTATAACCCACTAGCTGTTACCATTCGGCTCGTTGTTGCTGCAGAAGAAATAATCATGGAAATATCGTTTGGAATTTGAAATAGTTATCTTGTTAAATTAAGAATGATATTTATTTTTCTGCCGGAAATGAATACATTCATTGAAATTAAAGAATACATGAAGAAAAAGCATAAATATTATTTATTCTATTTTAATTATTCTATTCTATAAACAAATATTCATTTTTATATATTATATTTGTGTTTTTTTTTTAGAATTCTAAAGCTTGGTGTTCTTTCAGAATGGTAATGAAAGAAACTATTTATTGTATCGCGTGATTCATTTCCTATTCGTTTCGAATTCTCAGTATCAGAAAATGTGATTAAATTATGTTCTTTAAAAATTTATTAAACATAGAAAATATATTTATACCATAAATTCTTTAATATAATTGAAAAGGCAATTTGTTGAAAACTAAGTTGGTGCAAAAAAATTTGTACTATAGTATTTAAAATATTATAGTTCAAATTTTTTATTTTTATTATTTAAAGTATTATTATATTGAATTATTATTAATTATTATTTTATTATTATTATTATTATTAATTTTTTATTTTATTATTATTTAAATAATAGTAATCAAAAAATCGCCAATGTGTTCGATAACCAGAGATTTAAGGTAACAGGATACTTTAATTTCTTTATTTGAAATTCTAATAATTTTGTACTGATATATTTATGTCCCTCCTGATTCCAGAAGTCCACCACAGCTGATCCTGTAGAGCCGACCGAAGAAATGGTCTTCTCTGGAGCCGGTTCTGGCTGCTGGGACGATGAAGATGATTGTGAAGCGTACAACAATGAGAAGCGTAAGTGCTTTGTTTGTTTATGGCTTTCGAAATAATTGGCTTTACATTATCGCTTCATTCAGCATAAGTTACTATTTCATATTTCTCACATATTCGTTTCAATATCTTAACACTTTTCGATGATTGGAGAACGAAAATGTTGAATGTTCCAAACATTTATATTCAAAACTTCAGAAGTCTATCAGATTTGATAGCAGAGGATAGAAACCTTCATGTATTTATTTGAAAATTGAAGTGTCAGAAATATTTCGTAGAATATTATTCCTTATACGCGAAAAAAATGAATAAAATTTCGACTTAATAATTTTTTAATCATGTTTATAGACGAAAACAAAGCAAACTATTACTATACAAATCATTTAAATATTTTTCAAAGTAAAAATAAAACATGAATTTATGATGAATCTAAATATTTATTTGTTGAATATTCTGGAAATATTACATAAATTATTGTAATTATTCAGTAGTACACATTATGATTCTCTTTTCCTTATATTTAAAAAAAA
>JAPMOQ010004527.1:32572-55686 GCA_026543055.1 Argiope trifasciata | reverse complement strand
GAGTAATGGAGTCTAAGATTTTCAATTAAATACTTATGTGCCTTGCTCTCTTTATAATTTCTCTGCCAGATATACTTAAACTTCGAAAGTCACGTAACACTGATTCACTAAATTAATGATATAGATGTTGCAAACGATCATAAAACCCTTTGTCTTGTATTTCTTTTTTAGAAAACATAACATTTAATATTTATTTAATTTCATCCAATCACCTGGTGAATGTTACATTTTTTATATTTAATTTGCAGTCATAGTTAATTTATTTTTTAATTTGAACTTTTGTCAGTATGATTTAAACAGTTTAATAAAAGCTATTTTTTTCCCTTTGCTCGTTCATTATTTATTTTAGAAAATGTCACATATTATATTTCTTTTATTTTATCCAGTCACGTGCTAAAAGTTGCATTTCTTTAGATTTAATTTGTAATGATAGTTGTTGTTTTTTAGTTTGAACTTCCGTCAATAGGATGGCAACATGCTGATAAAACCTAATTTTTCCCCCTTGACGTGCTCGTGCAGATTAAATTTTATTGTTTTGTCCGAACTATATTGTTGTAAAACATGGTTAAAATATTTCTTTAAAAATTCGTTAAAAATAGAAGCTTAAGTTATACATTAAAACACTGATACCATTAGAAAGCTAATTTTTTAATCTTTAAATGGATGTAAAAATCATGTTTGTGCGATAATATTTTCGGAAGTTATAGCGGAAAATCGTCGAAATTTCGCTTAAATTTTAATTAATTCAAATTCTAATTAAAAATTGGAAAAAAGGGCTCCGAGGTGCACATTCCTGACCTCCAAGGTATACAAGTACCAAATTCGGTAGCTGTAGGTCCAACGGTCTGGCCTGTTGAGCGCCAACACACACACACACACATTGAGCTTTATTATAAGTATATATATATATATGCTAGCTATTACCCTAAATAGTGTTCGCATGAAAGTACGAAAAACTATCAAATAATGACAAAAAAAATTAACCCTAACCTAAAAGACAATACATTTTAAAGTATAAACATATACGAAAAATATATAATGAACACAATTTAATACCAAAAATACACAACTATCGTAAAAACAATTTGTTTACATTGTATACCCAAAATAAAAGAAAACAGCGAATTAATTACGGTCAAATCCATTTTATTTATCGATCGAGATTGAAATATATAGCATCCATAACAATAGTATTAGACACATGATTTTTAAACCTTTAATTTGAATGAAAACACAGTGGTCAACATTCACGCACGAATTTTCCACGCCAGTTGACGTAACGTACATGTCGGATTTTCCTGCGCCAGTTGTTGTAAGGCAATGCAGATTAGAAATTTTTTATTTCCTTTATTCGGTTTACTTTTCATTTCAAAGTACTTCAGAATGAACCCGAAAGATCGATTCATTAACAACATTTGATTTTAAATACATCAAACACTAAGAAAATAAACAGAATCGTATGAAATAATCTGTCGAAATTCTGCTAAACCTAACCTTAATTCTGTTATGAAAATAAAAAACTGGAGCCTTGCTTATCTTTGGCGGGATTTGGCCTCAGCTTTTTGGCGCGAAAGTTAGTTTTTAATGAATAAAAAATGGACCACTCAATGAACCGAAATAAAAAGTATTCTATGTTCTATTCTTGACTATAATCAATCTTTGTGCTAAATTTCATCCAATTCCCTTCAGCCGTTCTGACGGGATTTAGTAATAATCATCATCCATCCATCCAAACTTTCACATTTATAATATATATATATATATATATATATATATATATATATATATAATGCTTCCTTCATCTGAACTCTAGCTCAATATAACTACAGAATCGTCTGTATTATTGTCTTTAAAAAGTTTTTTGTCATATTTTTAAGACCAGATGTATGTAATAACAATTCGGTGATAGCGATGTATTTTTTAATCCTGTTGCTATGTTCTTTTATAATACTCATGAAACTACTTTATATGCATAACCCTCAGGCAACAAACACTGATAACGTGTCTTTTTTTTTTTTTTTTTTTGTAGTTTTGTAACTACTAAATTGTTTCATGCTTCATTGAAACTCAACTGTAATTGTTACAAATTACCTTCTGTTGGAAGCCAAATGTTCTTAACCATAATAACCAGTGTTTTTTTTTTTTTTTATTCCATAAAAAGTATTTTTCGAATAGTGGTTCCAAATATGATTAAAGTTACACTTATGGGACCATAAGCCAGGAAATTGAATCAAGAAATATATATTTTGAAAATTAAGTTTAGAATGTTTTTGAGTAAAATAATTTATTATTGCTTTGCTTAAAAATAATGTGATAAAATTAATTGCCACCATATTATCTATTTAAAATAATTATATTCGTAACTATAGCCACAAAATGTAATTATAAAGTTTGAAAAATAAGTAATTTTCTTTTCAACATTCTTAGTTATTTAATACAATTTTTATTTCATCAAAATGCATTCTGAGTAATATATCATAACATGCATTTTCTAATATATGATTAATAAAATAAAATAAAATATCTAAATTGAAATTCGTAAATTCATATATGAATTTTAAAAAATAATTGATAAAAAGAATGAATAACTTTTATCATGAGATTTATGCTGTTTAATTTCAATCTTCATGAATCAAGATTTAAATTTTTGAGAAAACCGTTGATTACATCATTTTCAGAAACAGGTTTTACCATTCTTAAAATCGTTTGATTTTCTTTAATGCAATATTTCTGAAGTATTTTTAATATCTCAAACGATTTTTGTATATTTTTTTCGTTTTATTTTAATTATATTTATATTAATTTTATTTATTACTAGCCGCCTTTGGCGACCAGCTGGTTCGCCATGAGTAATGCGTTCTAAAATTTTCAATTACATCACATATTCATTAGCCTAGAAGTAATTCCGGGAATTGATTGGCCTGAAAGCAATATTTTCTTTAAGATGATGGACGAAAAGTTCTAAAAAAACACCTTTTCCTAATAATATTCTTGAATTTTATAAATCAATCAGTTTTAAATTAAGTCCGGATTTCAATGCATATCCTGTCTAAATTCAATCAGGTTTACTGTAAATAAAGATAATTTATGGAATTAATGATACAGATATTTCAAACGATCATAGAATCATTTGCATTTATTTTTTAAAGAAAATATCACATTTTATATTTCTTTTATTTTATCCTGTCACTTGCTGACACTTGCATTTCTGTAGATTTATTTTGCGATGATAATTTTTTTTATTTGAACTTCCGGCATTCTTTTATTTTATCCAGTCACGTGATAAAAACATTGTTAAAATATTTCTTTAAAAATTCGGTAAAAATAGTTGCTTACGTTATAAATTTAAAAACTGATACCGTTAGAAAGCTAATTTTTTTATCTTTAAATTGATGTAAAAATCATGTTTGTGTAATAATATTTTCGGAAGTTATAACGGAAAAACGTCGAAATATCGCTTAAATTTTAATTAATTCAAATTCTAATTAAAAATTCGAAAAAAGGGCTCCGAGGTGCACATTCCGAACCTCCAAGGTATGCATGTACCAAATTTGGTAGCTGTAGGTCCAACGGTCTGGCCTGTAGAGCGCCAACACACACACACACACATTGAGCTTTATTATAAGTATAGATTAAGAATTATATATTATAAATTATATTTATTATTGTTATTATATTAGTCTCTGTGCTTATGTCTGGCTTCTTAATTTTATAAAATTCAACTTTTATTTTTGAAACCCATCTCCTGTATATTAAATTTTTCTCACATTTTTTAAATTTTTTATGCTATTATCTTTATATTATTTACAAATAAAATGAATTATAAGAGTCACATACGGTCCCATTGCCTCAGACGGTCAACTCTTGTTTCACAGACAAATAGAAGAAAAAATTATCCATATCTATATAAATAAAAATGAATGTTTGTCTCTATGTCTTTTATGCCATCCTAAACCGTTCATCCGATTGCGATGAAACTGTATCAGCTTATTATTTACACCTACGGGATGGTTATAGGGATAGAACAATTACCTGAAATTTAAAAAAATAAATCGCAACCGCATCTATTTACCAAGGATTCATCTCCAAATAGCTCGCCGAGGAGACAATAGATTATGTAGAAATACTAAATCCAAGTGAAAGGCTAATATTGTGTAGCTATAATAAGCAATGCAAGTCATCCAGAGCCACCAGAACTATCCCTATAACCATTCCGTAGGTGTAAACAATAAGTTAACCAAGTTTCATCGCAATCAGATGAACGTTTTAAAAAGGCATAAGAGACATAAGACAAAGATAAACATTAATTTTTATTTATATAGATTTGTATCACTATTAAAGAAAAATGAATGCCTTATCTATTCTTTTCTTGTTATAAAAATTAAAGATTATAAATTTAAAAATTATTCACTTTACCACGTAGTTGTAAACAATAAGCTGACCAAGTTTCATCGTAATTAGATGAACGGTTTAGAAAAGCATCAGAGACATGCAGACAAACATTCATTTTTATTTTATAGATTTGTAACACTATTAACAAAGAATGAGGGCCTTACCTATTATTTTCTTGTTATAAAAATTAAAGATAATAATTTTTAATTTATTCATTTTATCATTTTTTTTTTTTTTAAATTTTGGGAATCCCTTCTCCTGTTTATGCCCAGGTCCTGAATATCCAAAATTGAACTTCTCAAACTATACTCATTAAATTCTTTTCAAATGAAGAACTTATTACTCCAGAATTTTTTTTACCAACGCCTGAGGACACAACTCAATATTTTTAAAATTATTCACCTTATTATATATATTTTTTAAATTTGGGAATCCTTTTTCCTGTTTGTGGCCAGATCTCGATAATCCAAAATTTAAAACTGCCTAAATATGCATTAAATCCTTTTTCAAATTAAGAACTTATTACTCCAGAATTTGTTTCACCAACGCCTGTGGACACAACTCAATATTTTTAAAATTATTCACTTTATCATTTTTTTAAAAAAAATTAAGAAATCCTTTTTCCTGTTTATGTTCAGATTCCGATAATCCAAAATTTAAAACTTTCTAAATATGCATTAAATCCTTTTTCAGATGAAGAACTTATTACTCCAGAATTTGTTTCACCAACGCCTGAGGACTCAGCCCAGGAGAACCCCAACGAAGCTTGCGAGGACGATGACGACTGCAGCATCGACATTGGATCCGGCATTTCCGAAGGCGAAGTGGGCAGACCAGAAGACATCTTGCTCACCATCCCTACCATCCATCCCTTGTCACCAGAACGTGGCCCCATGTCTTCCATACCCACCATTCCGCCCATCATGATAGTGTCACATAACAACCTACCTCCAGACCAGCCCCCTTACGCTAAAACCACCAGAGTGCCAGCTGTGGTGTATGAGGTTCCTATCCCGGGACTGTTGCCCAATGGTAAAGATTACCAAAGGCCGACCCAAAGAACTCGAAGCTCCGCGGACAACACAGCTCTGGTCATTGGTGTCATTGCCGGTGCCCTCATAGCCATTGTGCTCATTGCCCTCATTGTCTACAAACTTAGGAACAGAACGGAGGGCTCATACAAAGTGGACGAAAGCAAGAATTACCAGTTTGGAGCACAGTTTGGTGCTATAGCTGCTAGTCCAGCATTTCTGAATGGACCTTTGCCACCTGTTAATGGACTCAGCAAGAGCCATCCAGAAAAAACACCCAAAAAGAAGAAAGGTGGTAAAGATTTGAAAGAATGGTACGTGTAATCGATGAGTTCCACGTTTGCTTCGGCGCTATGACTTTAAAACAAGCCTTCAGTTCATGGAAAGATGATTGAGGGCTTTATACAATGCATAACTTTGAGAAAATGAAAAAAAAAAAAAAAAAAATTGTAATGGTGTTGGCACTCAAAAGCTCAAACTAAACTGAGTCGCATGCCTTCAGAATATTATCTGTGTCCTCAAACTCATATCTCTGCCATTTCATAATTTTCAAGAGAATGCCATTCAAAGCAACCCGAAAGACTTGAATATATAAGAATGGATACAAAAGCATATAAAGAATATCGAATTTAAGATTTTAGTTCATTCAATCCAAGGCGAGATTATTTTAATTCCATTTTGCTTTTCTTCGGACAGCATGTTGTAAAATACCATGAACAGAAAAAAGTTGCTGTATACATTGCTCCTCTTTGTGTTTGCCGAAAATCTTGTCAATGGATTGTGTTTTATTTTTAAATCATTTTATGTTACGAGTGTTATACAAAACGTCTCAACAGCAAAACTTTGGTTATAAAATAAAGAAGAAATATCATTCAGAAAATATATTATTCGACTTCTCAAAGATAAATGTTTCAACAATATCATTGAAAGCATCGATAGTGTTTCAAGACTTTGAATTTGTTGTCCAAATTATGCATCATTAAATGCTATTGAAGCACAAAACTATAAGGATAATACGTTTTGTGCAAAGGCGGACAGTGTTGATAATGTCATGCATGTATGTGTTCCCAAAAAATAACAAAATTTCTTCTTGTATTAAATACATTCAAGAAGAACTGAAGAACATCTCATGATACTTATGAGAGAATGTTAATTTGTTTTTCTTTATGAGCGAAGCACTCAGAAAGTTATGTATGGTATATTAAATGCTTAGTTGTTTATTTTTGGATTACCGAATGCATATTATATGAGTATTTTTATGTTGTAAGCATTGAATTGAAAAGAGCACATGCTTAAATTAATGGATTCCGAAAAGGCTTTGTAGCTTTGAAATGACTTGACAATCCTTGCGAACTATTTATAACAAATGATATCTCAATACCAATGCCATTAGATTTCCTTCTTTTGAATATAAATGTGAAGGCAAAACTTATTCAGTCGAATCCTTTTAACATTCTTTCAAACTCTGTAAAAAGTTTGAAATGCTCTCTAAATTCAGGGAATCAAAATGCTCTAAAACTGTAAATATCAAAGATATTGTCACTTTAATATTTCTTTCATTTTCCCGCCAAGATGAAAATGGTGGTTTTTTAATTTTGTAATAATGATTACTCCAAATTCCTACATGGTGCTAGAATGTTTCACCTAGTAGTAATCATGTTAACAGTCGGTTTAGTATCAATGTTGTTTTTTTTAAAATTACAAATCAATTATTTGTACGTTTCTATAATGCGATGTTTTCAATTTTTAAATAACCCCCCTAAATAATCAGATGGTATGAAATTGGTATCCTATTTTGCGGACAAACAAGAGAACAATTTACCATGTTACGAAACAAAACATTGCACAACTTTATGAATGAAATTGTTGTCAAAATACTTGATTTTATTGTGTTTCTAATCTCAAAATCTATATAAACAGTTGTCATAAAGTGTTTTTCTTATGTGTGTGTGTTGTTTATTTCGATTTTTGTACAAACACTAACCCTTTTTTTATTATTAATAAAATGGCATTCAGTTTCTCACAAAAGAAAAAAAAATTCTCATTATGGCTTCAATGAACTAAAATATTTATACAAATAATATACTTTGTATCACTATTACATCAATTGATTGGCTGCTTGATTTGGTTGGTTTGGTTTTATGGCACAAGAGCCAAATCTGGCCATACTGCGCCAATCAAACGGTAAGATATTTTTTAAAAAGTCCCACTCAGTTATGAATTTATTAACACAGAGGTGTAAAGATAAGATTGCTAAAATATGACTTAAAAAAGGACTTCGGCAACTTTAAATTTAAAACAATGATTCATAAAACAATGCAATTTGCATGAACTTGATGAAGGTATGTTCCACATAATCAAAAAAAAAAAAAAAAAAAGAACTGCTAAATGCAAGAGAAAAAGCCAATAGATCTTACGAATTTAAAAATACTTGGGTAGTATTTTTCACCCATTAAGTCTTGTAATGTTGGAGAAGAAGAAAAATTGATTGGCTGCAGAGGCCTGGTAGTAAGGTCTCGGCTTCGGAACCGGAGGGTTTCGAGTTCGAGACTCGATTCCACCGAAGAACCATCGTGTAAAGGGGTCTGTTTGAACGTTAAATCCGTCGAGCCAAATGTCCTCCTGCTGGTGTTGTATTCTGATGATGACTAGGTGTGTGACGAAAGTGGCGTTACACCAGTGAAAAGCTCATAATTACAATTTTAGAAAAAATAGAATTGAAATATCCATCAAAAGACTCGCTATTCAATCATAACTTTCCTATGTACGTGTACTTCTTTTTCTTGTATACAGGTGGCCACCACTGAGCGTAGCAGTATCGACAGGATTTGTTGTGGTCGACTGCTGAATAAGTATTGTCCAGCCTTACATTGACCTATCAGTCAAACTAGCATTCCTTTCGCGGTAGTAAATCTATGCACGTGTACTAAATGCAAAAGGAAGCTAAAGGTAGAGTAAAAAAAAAAATTGGAAGAAAATGAAAGCAAAGAGAGAAAGAAAATAAAAGCATTAAAAATAAATTAAAGCATAGAGGGAAAGACAAATAAAAGAATAAGAAAAATATAAATATATAATAAATAAATAAAATATAAATAAATGAATACAATATAATTGAATAAATAAATAAAATATAAATATATAAACAGGAAAAATAAAGAATATACATTGGGTCAGTCCCTTATCTAAAACAAAAAGCTAGATAAAGAGTTCATTGGGTAATTTTTCATACAGAATATTGTCCACTTTTAGCAGTACTTGAATTTCTCCGTGCACACTTTAAAGATAGGCAGTACTAAAGTCCATTTAAAGTTTGCAACTGGTAAAAAACATTTACATTTGAAATACAGAGAAGAATTGCTTTATCAGAAGTCTGGTGTGGTATGGAAGTTTGAAGAGGAGAGTGTCAGCTCAGGTGTCGTCCGAGTCATCTCTCTTCGGTTCGAAATTACATGGTCCGTCTCAAAATAGCCGTAGTGTTGCTTTACAACGGGACATTAATATTACTAAACTAAGCTACATTAATTGATGGGAAATAAAATACAAATGCATCAATTGATGAGAAATAAAATACAAATGCATCAATTGATGAGAAATAAAATACAAATACATCACGTGATGAGAAAATAGCTTACATAAGAGTTGATAATAAAACCATAAACATTTTGAATTATAAGAAGAAAAATATGAGAATTACTCGCAGTGGCAAATTGTACATTTGAACTTAGGAGAGGGGACTAAATTATGGCAATTATAACTAAAAATTTAATATAAGATTTAATTTAAAACCAGTGGATGAGGTCTCCCAAAACTTTCTAGAATACTTTCTCATAAAGAAGTTATATCCCAGAGAATATATATGGCTTGCAATCGTTAGGAAATATTAATCTTTGGCGTGAATTTAACATATTTAATGATTCTTGGCGTAGTTTTCACACGAGTTGATGGTACCAGGTAATCTCACAACCCTGAAGAATATGATGTTAAAGATTGATAGTTTCATTCCAACTGTTTGAGAGAGTGCTGATGGGGAGAAAGACAGCTATTTGCTATCCCGAAAGGAATGTTAGTTTCACTGATCGGACAGTGTAAGGTTGGACAATGCTTATTCAGCAGCCGACCACAACAAATCTTGTCTGTACTGCTACGTTCAGTGGTGGCAGGGTGGTCGGCTGTATACAAGAAGTTTTCACACGATTGATCTTTGGCATGTGGTTAATAGTATATGAAAGTCGAGTTTATGTTTTAGATGCTTTTTATCCAATATTTTGAAACAAGAACTTGCCACAGCACTACACTTGTAATTACAAAATCGAATACCAAATTTAATATGTATTTAAGTCGTTCATTTTTTAGCTGTCACGTTTACAAGCTTATAAAAATACAGACAAGCTGATGGCCAACACTTTGTTGGATTTTACCCAAAATTTGCAAGATGTCTTTATTGCATACTAGCCGTCTTTGGCGACCAGCTGGTTCGCCATGAGTAATGCGTTCTAAAATTTTCTATTAAATCACATATTCATCAGCCAAAATTTTAGAAATAATCAAAGTTAAAAGATTTAGTTATTAGTAGTTAAAGAGACGGTAACTTTATTCGGAAAAACTTTTTGAGTTTAATGCTCTAATAATTTATCGATTATGTTTCCAAAATATTAAAAATGTTTTTTGCGGTGATATTGCCAAAATGTTAAATATGTTTTTTAAAGAAAGCGAAAAAGGGAAAAACTTATTGTATTAATGATGCAGATATTGCAAACGATTTCAGAAATATGCCATTAAATCGGGATTTCAATGCATATCCTGTCTAAATTCAATCAGGTTTACTGTAAATAAAGATAATTTATGGAATTAATGATTTAGATATTGCAAACGATTATAGAAACCTTTGCTTTGAATTTATTTTTTAAAGAAAATATCACATTATATGTTTCTTTTATTTTATCCAGTCACGTGCTAAAAGTTGCATTTCTGTAGACTTGATTTACGATGATAGTTTTTTTAAATTTGAACTTCCGGCATTGTTTTCTATTATTTTATCCAGTCACGTGCTAAAACAAACATGGTTAAAATATTTCTTTAAAAATTCTCTAAAAATAGAAGCTTGAGTTATACATTAAAACACTGATACCATTAGAAAGATAATTTTTTTATCTTTAAATTGATGTAAAAATCATGTTTGTGCGATCATATTTTCGGAAGTTAGAGCGGAAAAACGTCAAAATTTCGCTTAAATTTTTATTAATTCAAATTCCAATAAAAAATTCGAAAAAAGGGCTCCAAGGTGCACATTCCCGACCTCCAAGGTAAACATGTATCAAATTTGGTAGTTGTAAGTCCAACGGTCTGGCCTGTAGAGCGCCAACACACACACACATTGAGCTTTATTATAAGTATAGATGTAAATCTGTGCACCAAAATTTATCTTTCTACGCCTCTTCTGTCTAAATAAAAATGAATGTTTGTCTGCATGTCTCTTATGCACTGCCTTGCCGCTCATCCGGTTCGATAAAACTTTGAATACTTATTACTTGCACTAACGGGATATTTATAGCCATATTAAAATGATCTAATATGCAAAAAAATATTTTCGAATCTATTTACCGCATCTGTTAACTAAGGATTATTTTCAAAATAAATCTCCAAGGGGACACAACAGATTCAGTAAAGATACTAAATTTAAGAAAGAGGTTAACATTTTGTAGCTATCTTAATTTAATGCCATGTAAGTCGTTCTCTGAAGTAACAAAATTATAAGAGAGTATGCGTAAATGTTTTAGGGGAATAAATCCTATGGGATTGAAATTTTAGTTAAAAATTTAATTACATTTTAGCGTTTTTTGCAGTGTCTTCTGGAAATATTAGAGTACACATATATTTGTCTAAAGTACACATATTTGTTTCTACTAACGATGGAAAAACAAAAACAAAATATTGTCTAGCTAAAGTCTTAAATAATAAAGTTAAAAAAAATAGAATAAATATTATAAACGCTTTTTCTTTATGTATCATACAGTTTCAATGAATGTATTCATTTCGGATACGAAAATAAATGTTATTACTTCTATTATTCCAAATGAAACAAGACAATTATTTTAAATTTCAAACGATGTTTTCAAAAAGTATTTCGTCTGCGGTAGCAACGCGCCGGGTACCAGATAATTAATTTATAATTATCGTTTTAAACTTATAATCGAACAACTAAAGAGACAGATTTCCTCCAAATGGATTTTGTTCATTTACTTTAAAAAAAAAAAATCTATGAATTTGGTGTTAAGACCGTTGTCACGTGAATCCGCGATCTTTGAAGAAGCCAGTAACAACTCAACTCGGCTTTTGGAATTAAGAACTTGGGAAAAGTGAGAAGCGTTGGAAACAACAGCTAAAAATGATTCAGATCTGGCTCATATCGTAAATGCAGTCATTTAAATTTAATTTGTAAGTAGAATAGTTTGCTTGTCGTAGAAATAAATGCTATGTTTGTTTTCAAATAGAGTAGTTTTTTTCAATCACAGTAAAAGAACACGTGTACCATAGGCGAGTACCACGACAACCGTATACCAAATTTCAACCATCTATCTCAATCCAGTTTTTAAATATTATCATATACTGAAGGACACAATATGAAGAATGTCTTTTTCGAATTCAGCGAGGTCTTAAAGTGAGGATTCATCAAAATCTGGAGTTCGAATTTTTTGACGATTACAACACTTTCTTCATACTTCGTATATCAAATATTAATAATGGTGGTTTTTCATACCTTTCTTTAAATCATTTTACATTATTTTTGAATGTGAAGTAAATTATAAATAAAAATTATTATTAGATTTTTTTATAGAGATAAATTTCAAAAAATTAATATCTATAAAAAATAAATCTCATTGATAGAAATTAGTTTTAAAAATGTAACTAAGATATTTTGATGTTTTAATTCAAAATGAATTTCTTTCAACTGATTATTGAATGAATTTTGCTGAAAGTTGCAAACTTGTAGGGATTAAATTCCCTATTATTTATAGTAAAAACTACCTATAATGAAATATACCTTCTGTCTCTTATTTCAAGTATAAGTAGTAATACCTTTTTTTAATGTCCATATGTTCGGATAGGGAGGCTTGTGGGTTCGAGGCCCGATTCCACCGAAGAACCGCCGTGTAAGCGGGTCTGGTGGACTTTAAGCCCGCCAGGGCCAAACGTTCTTCCACTTATATGGTGTGGAAGTTTAGAGAGGTGGGTGCCATCTCAGGTGTCATCCTCGCCATCTGACCAAGGTTCAAAACGACGAGGTCCATCCCCAAATAGCTCTAGTGTTGCTTCAAAATGGGACGTTAATATAACTAAACTAAACAGACTAAATTATGACTATCAAATCACTGAATAAACACATTTCCTTCATATGAATTTCTCTAAAAATTTTCTTCATTACTACAGTTTCTGTATTAAAACCTGTTAACGAATTTTATATCTTCTATGGTACATTTATTAAAACTATATTCGTATACATATAGAGAGACAGACATGATTTCTAACATTTTCTTTGGTGTTGGTGTTTTTAAAAGCTGTAGATCTTCAAAATCACGATTTCGTACAGTTTAATTCTTCCTCTTCGAATTCAAAATGAATAAATTGTCGGGTTTTTTTTTTTTAAATCTATCTGTAGGCCTGACATGATAATTTTTAATTCATATGCACTTTATTGTGAATGATTAGCATAATATATGCATTAGAACTCCTATATTTCAGATTTATACAAGAAGTTTTATTCCTTGAAGCAACATTCTGATGTATTCTGATGGTAATTAGGTATGTGTAGAAAGTGACGTTACACCGGTGGAAAGCTTATAATTAAATTTTTTTTTAAATAGAATTTAAGTAGCTATAAAAAAAAATCGGTTTTCAAACATAACTTTCCTCTGCATGTGTGCAAAATGGGCAAAAAATGTGTGTAAAAAAACAAGACGCAAAAGGAGCCAAAGGCAGCGCAAAAAAACATTGAAATAAAATAAAAGCATAGAGAGAAAGACAAATAAAAAAATAAGAAAAATAAATAAGTAAAAAATATAATATAAATAAATAAATAATAAATAAAATATAAATAAATAAATAAAATATAAATGCATAGATAATAAATAAAATATAAATGATAAATAAAATATAAATAAATAAATAATTACTAAAATATAAACAAACAAATATAAATAAATAAACAGGAACAATAACGAATATACATTTGAACAAAAAACTAGATAAAGAGTTTTTTGCAATTTTTTTCTTATACTCACAGAATATTGTCCACTTTCAGCAGAATTCCTATGCGAATAGTTTGAAGAAAGGCAATGGTAAAGTCCATTAAAATGTCTGAAACTGGTAAAAAACATTTACACTTGAAGTACTATGAAGAGCTGCTTTATCACAAGGTATAGCCAACAAAGAGTAATTTTTTCTTTTAAAGCAAAAAAAGAAGAGAATTGGAGTGCAAAGATAGTCCAGATAGAAGATACTAGGTTAAATTATTGTTCTATTTAGAAAATTCTGCTTTCGTTGTGATACAGGAAATCCAAGATATTTTGGACTTCTAAAGACAATTTATTATTTGACCAGATTTAAGAGATATGCTGTTGAGGTTTAATAAAGCAATAGAAAATGTAGTGGGGAATGTCATCATAATCATTACCACATCTACAACTACAGTTTCTGAATCTGAATCTTTTAAGATAATGCGGGCAAAGTCCATGGTTTGTAGTTAACTGGGCTAAATATTTATTATCAATGCATCTATTTCTTTTTACTTGAGTAAATATGTTGAAAATAAAGCGATCTGTTTCGTTATTTTAAAATCTTGATTTTAAAGCAGCATATCGGTTTTTCTAAGCCAGCCCATCCGAATGGGGAACATCTCGAAATGAGGATGAGATGCTTTCGGCATGGTGATTGGATCTCGCGACCTTAAAGGATACATCAAAAGGTGGGTTCTGGCTCCTCCCTTTTCTCCACCTTTGGACGATGATAGGGCTTACTTCCTTAAGGAAAGGTTGTACCGTGACCGATGATGACAAAAGATACATGAAAATATGGGTTCTGGCTCCTCCCTTTTCTCCACCTCTGGACGATGATGGGGCTTACTGTCTTAAGGAAAGGTTGTACCGTGGCCAATGAGGGCACTTAGGACTCAACCATAGTTCCCACCAATGTTACTATTGCGGCGGTCCGATCATTCAGTATTATTTATCCGTCTGCCTTAGGGTTGGTTAGAGTCAGAGATATGACTTTTTTAAGTCAGAGTTTTTTCTTCTGAATCGTTAATAGGATTGTACAGAATAACATTTAGGATTACAGAAATTTCGAAAGCACTTGAAAACTGTCGAGGAAAAAAGGCCATTTTGAATATGAACGATTCATTAATGTGTTCATTGATCTTTTAAAATTAATTTCAAACTTGATATCTTCTATTCCGATCAACACAAAATACTGTTGGTGGTGATAGATCTAATGCCCCTTGGTCATACCAAGCCCGAATGAGCGGAGCTCTTCAGAATGAAGGCAGAAGTGTCGCCTTTCGTTGTGAACGAGCACCGTTCAAGTGAAAGCAGAACTTTTGCTCGAACACACACGATACAAGCCTTTTTAGGGGGCGGTCAAACTCATTATACCATCCGCAAGTCAGAATTTAGATCCAAGACAGAGACCGACTCATCCCTGATTCAGTATCCCCAGCGGTATGGGAACTTGGAGGACGTCAGTCACGATCAGGAGGACTTGCAGTCACGATCTATTTAACTTGTCCCAACTGCCATTAGCCAACACGGCCGTCTTTGGCCGAGACAATGACATAACTCGTTACCATTCGGTTACGAGACGGACGCTCTACCAACTAGGCTACCGCGGCCCTCACATAAAATACTCATCGCATCAATAAATAATTCTCTAGAGAAAACGCATCTATTCAAAATGGCAGAAAATCACATTTTGCACTAGACATCAAGTTGTGAAACATTAAAAATGTGTAATATACATTAAATGAGCGATATTTTTTTACATTTGGAGTGAGCTAAAAACAAAAATTTTGAGTTTAGTTATATTAACGTCTCGTTGTAAGGCAACACTAGGGCTATTTTTGGACGGACCTCGTCATTTTGAGCAACCAACCACCATACTGACACCTTCTCATCTTCAATTACGAGTTGTCCTCCAAGGAGTAGATAAAAGATAATAATTCGCGTGACGGAGACGACACTTGAGTTGGTACTCAGCTCTCCACACCACACCAGCTCCCAACGGATTTAGCATGTACTAGACCCACTTACACAGCTGTTCTTCGGTAGAATCGAGTCTCGAACCTAAAACCCTGCAATTCCGAAATCGAAACCTTATCACTTGGCCACCGCCGCCATCAAGTTTTACTGAAAATTATACGAAAAATATGTTAAAAGAATTGTTGAAACTCGGAGGAAAAAAAAACTATACTTCCACTTCTTAAGAGTTAAAGTTTTAAATTTTAAAAGAATATTAAAATAATTTTTAAGGTGTAATATTTTTGGAGGTCACTGCAGAAAAATGTTGAAGTCCTGAATACTTTATAATAAAAATTATATTTAAAAAAACCATCTACGAAATTTACACTATTACCCTTCGAAGTGTATTATTTATGCAAATTTCGTAAGTTTAGCTCCCAACTGATTTAACGTGCACCAGACCCGCTTACAGGCAGTTCTTCGGTGGAATCGGGACTCGAACCTGCAACCATCTACTATAGTACACAACCTATAATGACGAGATTTGTAGTCCCTTCTTCGGTGACAACTGACAAATCGAATTTTAGACAAAGAATCGTCTTTGATGCACAAAAAATACACCAGGACAGATATACATCTGGTTCAAATAAAAAATCACTCTCAATTCTGTTAACTGAAATGTTTTTAAAATGAAATTTTAAGCAATGATTTTTCAGAAGTTATGGCGTATAATAAAATCTTTCAACTCTCATGTCACACTTTTATCAATTTCGTTTTGGCATCACACAGTTATTTCTTCCATGGTTTTAATGAACAGGAACAATGCCCTGTTATTCTTTATTGTTATTTTAAATTCAAAATTGGACCCAGATCTGGGAGACAAGGCAGAATTTTGGTAAGGTTAATCCAAAAACCAGAATAAAAAGTTACATTAAATTTGGTGAATGAGAAAACTGACAATTTGCCTCTCGGTCACTTTATCTTACGAAAATGTCCCATTTAAATTTGTGCCCTCGTCAAATTCTTTTTAACCGTTAAGATGGGTGAAATCATCAACTCACGTAGCACAGTCTAAAGATTTGGAAGGACGCAGGAAGATAAATGCATTTGAGGAGAAATGGGTACGGTTTACCACTATTTAATGGAATGTATAGAGGTTTCAGAGCTAAGGAAGGACCTGAAGACTGTCAATAATAATTGAAGTACAGTACTGATGGTACCAGGTCATCTCAAAACCGCAAAGGATATGATGTTAAAGATGGACAATTTCATTCCAACTGTTTGAGAGTGGGCAGATGGAGAGAAAAACAGCTGTTTACTACCCGAAAGGGATGTTAGTTTGGCTGATCGGTCAATGTGAGGTTGGACAATACTTATTCAGCAGTCGAACACAACAAATCCTGTCGATACTGTTACGTTTAGTAGTGGCGGGGTGGTCGGCTGTATACAAGAAGTTTACACATGATTGATCTATGGCGTGTGGTTAAAAGTATCTGAAAATTAAGTTTGTGTTTTAGACGCATTTTACCCAACATTTTGAAACAAAAATTTGTAAAATGTGATTTTGGTTGTTCGTTTTTTTTTCTCTTCAAGTTAATTGAGAATATTGTTGGGTATTGAAATAAAGAGAAAAAGACACGTTTTTATAGTTTACAAAGTTATTTGGTGGCGATTGCCTGGTTGGTAGAGTGACAATCTCGTAACCGAAAGGTAACGAGTTCTATCCTCGTCTCGGTCAAGGACCACCGTGTCGGCTAATTTCAGTTGGGACACGTTGACTGCACAGTCCACCAAGTTCCCATAACCTCTGGGGGGTACTGAATCAAGGATGAGTCGGATCTCAATTCTGACTTGCGAATGGATGAATGAGTTGGAACGTCCCCTAAAAAGAGTCGAGCAAGGTCGTCCATTCACTTGAACGGTGCTCGTTCACAACGAAAGGCGCACACTTCTGCCTTCATTCGGAAGAGCTCTGCTCATGCGGGCTTGATATGACCAAGTGGCATTAGACCCACCACCACCCACGAAATTATAGTTTTGTTTTAGTTTTGAATATTAAATGTGAAAGTAAATACTTTTTTTTTCTTCTGATTAATTAATTTAACCCACAATTTTGTGAATTGCGCCAGGGCACCTACTGTCCCTGTCTACTCTAGTTACACCACAATCATCTACTCTTCTCTTTGCAAATTGTTCAAAGCTTGATGTCGTGGCTTCTTATGAAATTTTAAAAATGCTTCAATGATCGGTTTTATTTTAGACTAGTCGCCTTTGGCAACCAGCTGGCTCGCCATAAGTAAAGCGTTCTAAAATGTTCAATTAAATCACATATTCATTAGCCTTGAAGTAATTCTGGGCATTGATTGACCTGAAATTAATATTTTCTTTAATATGATGGACGGAAAGTTTTAAAAGTACACCTTTGCCTAATAATATTCTTTAATTTTATAATCAGTCAGTTTTAACCATCGGTTATGCTTCCAAAATATTAAAAAAAAATTTCGATGATGTTGCCAAAATATTAAATATGTTTTTTTAAAGAAAGAGAGAAAGGGAAAAAAGTATTGAATTAATGATACAGATATTGCAAACGATTACATAAATGTGCCATTAAGTCGGGATTTCAATGCATATCCTGTCTAAATTCAATCAGGTTTACCGTAAATAAGGAAGATTTGTTGAATAAATGATTTAGATATTGCAAACAATTATAGAAACCTTTGCGTTGCATTTATTTTTTAAAGAAAATATCACATTTTATATTTCTTTTATTTTATCTAGTCACGTGCTGAAAATTGCATTTCTGTAGATTTATTTTGCGATGATAATTTTTTTTTATTTGAATTTCCGGCATTCTTTTATTTTATCCAGTCACGTGCTCAAAAAAAAAAACATGGTCAAAATATTTCTTTAAAAATTCGTTAAAAATAGAAGCTTAAGTTATACATTAAAACACTGATACCATTAGAAAGCTAATTTTTTAATCTTTAAATGGATGTAAGAATCATGTTTATGCGATCATATTTTCGGAAGTTATAGCGGAAAAACGCCGAAATTTCGCTTAAATTTTAATTAATTCAAATTCTAATTAAAAATTCGAAAAAAGGGCTCCGAGGTGCACATTCCGGACCTCCAAGGTATACATGTACCAAATTTGGTAGCTGTACGTCCAACGGTCTGGCCTGTAGAGCGCCAACACACACACACACACACACACATTGAGCTTTATTGTAAGTATAGATAAAGATTTTGTAACCGTCCAGAGATACATGAATGACGTCCCGTTTGTTTCTTTGACCAGAGCTTTCGTTTAAAGATTACAATTCTAGTCTATATGGAGTATCATTATTATGAAATATTTAGAAATCAAAAGTACCACTTCTAAAGAATTGATCAACATTGCATTAGATTGCTTAAACCCCAAAAGTTGCAGCACTCTTAGCTTTCTCGTATGTTTCAAGTGCACTTTCTCGAAGAGATTAGAACAGTTTCTCAAGTCTTGATAAATATCTTGATGAATTCCATGAAAACAGGATTTCACAGGACTTTTATATACATTTTAAGATATTCTCTTATATATAATTCTGTTCTTTGTATTTCTTTAAAAATGACCGTATGTTGTTTAAAGATAAACTTATCTTCGAACAAATATCACATTTTACATCTTTAATTTTCCTTAATTTGTCTTCATATAAATTCTTTTTACCATGACCAGATGAAAAATAAAATAAAAAACAACTTTCTTATGAATTATTTTAACCCATTCACTTATCTAGCGCCTAAATTCCCAAGAAGCGACGATTTTTGAACATAGAAAGAACGAATTTCAATCGACCACGGTAGCCTGGTTGGTAGCGTCAGTCTCGTAAGAAAAGGTCGCGGGTTCTGTACTCGTCTCGGCCAAAGACCACCGTGTTGACTAATGGCAGTTGAGGCACGTTAAATATGTCGTGACTGCAAATTCCTGCAAGTTTTCATAACAAATTATACCTCTGGGGGTACTGAATCAGGGATGAATCGGTCTCTGATTTGGATCTAAATTCTGACTTGCGGATGGATGAATGAGTGTATGAATGAGTTTGACTGCCCCCTAAAAAGGGTTGTGTCGTGTGTGTTCGAGAAAAAGTCTTACTTTCACCTGAACGGTGCTCGTTAACAACGGAAGGCGCACACCTCTGCCTTAATTCGAAAGAGCTCCGCTCATTCGTGCTTGGTTTGACCAAGTGGTATTAGACCCACCACCCATCACAAATTTCAACTTTTCAGCCTTATTAAAAAATTGAATCCTTTTCATCAAATAATAATTTTCTTGTAGATTATTTTAAAGTATTTTTCATTAAGTATCGAGTAAGATTTGATTTTGCCATTTTCTCTAATTTCAATTATTAGGGTAAGAGTGACTGTACTGATCAATGAGTTTTGGAAAAAAAAATGCATGATATGAGAGAAATTGGGAAAATATTTCGAAATCAATAATATGCTTTGAAGTAAAATATCTGATATTTTTTTGAAATACAGCTTCTTAGATAAAAAGGTAAATCATAACACTGTCTCTCCTACTTGCCCATACTCATACGGACAAAAATGTGAATCACCAGACCACTGCTATAGCAGCACTGGTGGGAACTGCAGTTGAGTCCTAAGAGATGTGGTGATATCTTAATAAGACAGATAAAATCTAAGGGACATGAGCATGCTTTTGCCCTGTGGTTACGTTATTGGCCTTCAGATCCAAAGGTCCCGAGTTCTATTCTGAGCCAACATTTCACCTTCTACAGAGCCATCATCGGTTACAGTTACTAAAGATGTACGTCCTTTCATGAATTGGAAAAGCCAGACTTCAACCTTTCCGTTTACCCACCAAGGTGGCTAGAACCAGCCATCATACTGACACCTTCTCATCTTCAATTACGAGTAGATAGACAAAAGATAATAATTCGCGTGGATTGGAAAATGATGGCATATTTCTATTTTTAGTAATTATATTTTGATAAATTTACTCCCAATGTTTTTATTGAGGAAAAAAAAAAGCGAACTAAAGATGAATATTCTTTTCAAAATTATTCTGTACAGACTTGGGCCAATCACACAATTTCAAAGTTCAAACTAATATTTAAGAAGCAAAATTTAACGTGTTGTGTAATATTTCATAACCTGTCGGTGACTTATTATTTTGTTTAATTCTACTTAATTTTTTTTCTGAATATGTTAAGAAAATAATCTTATACCTACATTTGTTCATAGAAGTTAAACTTGTTTTTAGTAAAACAGTTTTTTAAGTCCTTTTCTCTATGTCTCTTTCATTTTTAGTCTCTTGAAGCAAAATAAATAAATAAATAAAAAATAAAATAATAATAATAAAAAAATAAAAGTAATACTCGAATTCAAATAAATTTGAAATATTGATGCTATAGATTCTCGAATATTTATTCAGGAATTAAACTATAGAAAAGTTACAAAAAAAAAAAAAAATCAAAATTAATTTAGGTTTAGTTTTTTATTTTGACATCTCATTTAGAAGTAAAATGAGGCTATTATGAGGCGAACCTGGAAATTGGAAATTCGGTTAGACGACGATAATAGAATTACAGCTGTCTCAACTTCCATGCCATATTAGCAGAGAATACAATTAAAAATGAATTTGCAATAGCTGACTGAAAAATTCAGCATTTTATGACTCAATATTTACACTTGCTTAGGTTCTAAATTAATTTTTTTCCCTTACGTTTTATAGCAAAAGTATTATAATTAATATAACTTTTCATTTTTTGGAAAACAAAATTATAATTTTGTGCAGATGAACTGTTCCGAGCAGAAAGTAACATTTTATGGCAAAAATACAACATTGGAATGGATGCAATAAAATATAGTAGAAACAATCTTTAAACCTGGAATAGCTCAATCTAATTTTCACTCGCATCGTAAAAAGGTATTACATAATTTTGGGAAAAATAGACTTCAGTGAAGTATTCATGGTTGACGCGGGCTAACTGAACCGAATAAGCTGCCAATAAAATGATAGTGATAAATTTGAAATGATTAAAAGAGCAAAAACGAAAAATGAGTGATTTTGCATAAGGTAAAAGCAAAAAGAATGTTTCAATCTTTTAAAACCATTTCGTAGGCGTTAGAAATATAAATTCAACTTTTTTTTAAAAAAAATCATTGACCTTTTGAAATTAAACTTGTCAAGCAGGTTTTATATATTCGCTTGATATCCCAAAAAACATCTCAACTCTTTGTTAAATTCGGGCGAAGAAGGTACTGAACTTAGGGAAACTGGCATTAGAGCGGTGTAACCTATTGCCGCGAAAGCTATTAATGCTATTGAAACATGAAATATAATTGTTTTTATTATTAAATATTTAAATATTATTTATAATTGTAAAATCATATTGTTGGAACTTTATTGTGATTGTCTGTCGCAGCATTCAAGTACCGGTGTGGATTATTTATTTTATTTTGAACAATAATAGTACCGTTGCGGCTGGCTAGTTTTTTTGATTTTAGATGAACATTGAAAACTGCTTAATGGAATCTTCGTCTGTACCATTTGACATTCTCACTCGCTGATCTGCTAATTATTTATTTGAATTTCATTGTGTTAAACATTCCAAAATGCCTTTAAAAGATCGGAAACCGTTCAAAAGATTGAAACCACCGCAAGATTTGGACCCAGATGAAGATTTGTTTTATTTGAAAGCTACACATGAGGTCTTCAGAAATTACGAGTAAGTCATATCTTCTATCTGACCTACGTCATTATTTTTCAAGCACGCAATGTGGGTTACGGGTTTTTGATCAAATTATTTTCATCAAAGATCTGTTCTAAGTACTTATTTGTTTTGAAGAAAGTAATTGAGCCTCACATATGTTTTAAACTGACGCTTCTAGCTGGCTCTATCCCAGTATACGGTACGCTCTAATTTGGCGATTTTTTGGCGCCATTTCTTGGGCGATAATTATTTCCTCCTTGGCAACTTCACACTTTCTCTCCCTTTAAAATATGGTAACCTCGTAATTTGCGATGTGATATCATGATGATGTAATTCTTGTTTCATCCAATTATATTCAAAGTTGTAGGAAGTAAGTTTGAATTTTAAAACTTTTTGCCGTTAATCTGCTTCAATCTGTGGTGTGGAACAGTTCTGCATTCTCTTCAATCGTATTTATTTCAAAATTTTCATTTGTTTAATTTTATAGTATTTAATTTCATTTGCTTAATTTTATAGTATTTAAATTTTTGTAATTTCTATTTGGCTTTAAGTTTTAATTTCTGGTTTTTATAAGTATAATGGCTTCTTTGTCTGGATCGAAACAAGACCGAGTGAATTTGAGGGGTTTTTTTTTTTTTGAATTGGGAAAAGAAAGGTAAGTTGGATGTTGTTAATTATTGTATCAGTGTAGGATTGATTGCTAGTCATTATACTTGTCCTAATTGTAATGAAAATATGAAATTGGT
>JAPMOQ010004527.1:0-32562 GCA_026543055.1 Argiope trifasciata | reverse complement strand
GATTTTATGAAAGTGCTTTTTGTCTTTCTAAAATTTTTGTAATTGTTGTTTTGTGATATTTTCTTGTTTTTGGTCACTATTTCCGGAGCACGACTCCATAGAATTCACGCTCAGTTTCTAGGTCTAACACGAAGATACATTGACCGCTCGCCATCGGAACATCGTCGGCGTCACGTTTTCCGATGTGTCGATGGCAAACTGTCGGTGTCCATCGTTAACGGTCTGCGTGTTAGGCTTCGGTACTTGGCGTGTGCTTCGCGGAGTCGTTTTTCGCCAATAGTCGCCAAAAACAAGATGGCGGACAAGGAGCGTACCGTATATTGGGAATTAACCCTTCTAGCTTATTCATACCGCATGTATTGTCTCTCTTGTGGTACGCAGTAGGCTTAACATTAATATTATCTGAAATGATATAAGAGAAATTAATTTTTCTAAAATAACTTCTGAAATAATGCATGAAGTTGTTTTTATTTATATTTTGATATCCAAAATATAGAAATTACGAGGAAATACGAAACTCGTTTCATGATTTCTCCCAATTTATGTTCTGAATAAGTTTTTTAATTTCTTTTATGGCAAAAAATAACATTTTAAACTTTAAAAAAATAATTCTCTAATAATTATACATTTTCAAAAAAGTTAAATATTTTTACAAAACAAAATCATGGCAGAATTCCTTAACAATTTGACTGTGATATTGCTCAATTTTAAACGAATTATATAATAATTATGGTGTATTTTTATACATTGTTTTCATTTGTTTACATTGTTATGAATCAACAAATTTTGTAAATAATTAGAATTTTTTTATTATTATTATGTGTGAAACTTAATTTTTTTTTTAATCATGAAGTTGATTCTTATTATTCAGTTTTATGTTTACAATTATCATTTTTTAATTATGTTTATTTTTAACTTGAGATTTTAAACTGTTTCAACTTCATTTAAAATTTTCCTTGGTCTTTACAAAGAAACTGGAAGTTGACATTTTTTAAATTCATATAAAGAAAGTTTTGTCTTTTTATCATCTTTCTGTTCCAATAATATTTGCAGTACAACAATGTAATAACAGTGCATTCAGAAATATTGTTTGTGGTCTTTTTTCTTTTATCAGTAGTAAATGAAGTTAACTGAGTTATTATTTGGAAGGAATAAATTAGCTATTGTTCATTTGTGAAAATTGAATGCTGAAGCAAGATAAATGATTAAAAATAAATCCAAAAAGTTTGCATCTCTTGGAGTTATGTCATCAGCAATTAATATAATTTATTTCATAACACTATTATTTTCTTTAAATAGTTTGAAATATCAATTCTTCTACCCTAATTCAAAGTTTATGAGCATATAATGAATAAATTTGATTAATGGAGTTTTTAAATGAAGTTTCATATTATTAAACATATCAGATTTTTGAATGGAAGTTCTTGACAACTTTGATTTACTTTTATACATATTCAAATATAGTTAATACTGAACAAATATGCAAAATACTTTAGATACACTTTTATATAAAATAGATATAAGTCCTGCAACTATCTGGAATATATTTTATTGCATAACTACTGATTTTAAAGAAAGAAATTATGTATTACTTACCAACTACTAAACATTATAATGATCTTACTTTTTCTTCTTCTTTTCAGTGACTTTTTTGAACGAGTTATCATGTGCAACAGTCTTGTGTGGACATGTGCTCTTACTGGAAAATCGAATATGACTTTTCAAGAAGCTGCTGCTTCTGAAGATGCAGCTCGTCAAAGTCTTAAAACTTTCCCAAATGCTTTAAGAAAGCCAATATTATATCTTGCATCATTAACTCAAAGAAAACGACTAAATGAATTGTGTGATGATGTGTTTAATTATATGAAAGATAGATATTTTATAGGAGAAGAAGTTGAAGTTATCATTAATGGAGTTAAGTAAGTACATATGTATACTTATTTTCTAAATGGTTTGTTTTGTTTGAAGACAGTTATTTAAATAAAATCCTATAATTTGCTATTTGCAATGTTTTAATGTTTTGCAACATACATAAATGTATGTTGCAAAATAACCAAAACTTTCTTGCATACTTTGTAATAGATTGAAGTTGCATTTTTACTTAAACCGATTGAAATCAAAGTTTGACATAGAACTATTTATATGTGTATGCATGCCAAACTTTATCCATCTAACTCTTTTTGTTTTATAGTTATATTTGCACAATCAGACTGACTACCTCTGAATAGAATTTACATAATATAAATCTCTATATTTGGTATGAAGACCACTTACTAAGTTTCATCTGTCTAGCTCAAAACATTTTTGAATTACTTTTGTCATTGACAGATAGACTGATATTTTCTGAATTTTGTTTTGCTTTTATTTTAACTCTGGAAAGTAAAATTTCGATTTTGATTATTGTTATTTTTTCTTTATGCATTGTGTATGCGGAAGTAAAAATAATTATAAATTCTTTATTGGACCAACTATTATACCTGGAATGTTATATCTTGCATAGCATCATAGATATTGCTATTTTGACGCATTCACGATTTGTAGTTGGAAAATTATTAAAATCTCAGATTATAAAACTTTTTTTTTTGTGTGTGTGTGTATGTTTTATTACTTCAGTATACTGAAATCTTCCCCAATAAATGCCCTACAAAATAATACAAATTTCTCCAATACGAATTAAGTATTATTAGAGTTTTTCCGAGTTCAAACATATAGTTGCTCTCAGGAGACTTCATTTTATACTATGTATAGATGATAAATATGTCAAATATGATACATAACCATGCAAGGATTTTTAGGTCTTGAATTTCCTTTTATCGCCCTTCCTTTTTTTTCCTAGCATTTTTTTTTTTATTACTGATAGATGTCAAATAAGAAATACTTTTCAACATAGAAATATCTTTTATGACTAAATAAATTATTTACTTTTGTAAAAAGTTGTCTGAGCAAGGATGGAATGTTATGAAAGTTAATCATCAACAAATAAATAAATTTTTAAAGAAAATTCATTTTCTTATCAAGGTCAAATTGTCTGTCTCATTGCTCTTTGGCTGAAACATGGATTCAATGAAAGATCGTAATTATAGTTCTTAAAGCACCTACTATAAATAAACACACACTCATATTTTTGGCTTGTTTATAATCTTTTTTCAAGTTGAAAAATAATGTTTCATGTAATTAAAAAAATTAAATGTAGAATATAACTGATTTTTATTTAATGTTAGAGTACTAAATTTCTAGAATTTTTGTTACACTTATTAGAATGTAACTATAAATTATTTGAATTGCAATTCATTGATAAAGGTTTGATTTTGCATATGTATAAATAACCTCATTTGAACTGCAATCACAAATCTAATTTATCATGAATTTCCTTGAGGAAGCTGATCTGACAGCCGTATTTGACTAAAAGTCGGAGTTATTCACAGTTATATTGCTTTTTATGGAATAAGAAATAAAGCCATTGTAAGTTTTTATGTCAATCCATCCTCTTAAAATTAAGGAAGTTAAATTCTCTTCCTGAGCAGTACTGATTCATAATAAATTGCTGTTCAAAGGGTTAAAAAGTATATCAATTTTGTTCAATTTAATTGAATCAGCTAATGACTGCACCACCATATGTTAAAAGTAATTACAAACATCATTTTAGGTACATAATATTTTGTACCAGTTGGTGCTGTCATTCTTTTTTCCATCTACGAAATGTAAGGTACATTATAAAATTACAATTCTATTTCAAATATCCATTTTATATTATAGATATTTGATAAGGAAGCATATAAAACAATATTTTAATTTTAAACTGACTTTGAAAATCATTTTTGGAGTTAGTATCTGGTCATGAACATGGCAATGTGAGAAATTCGTTCAGCTGGATGAATGAAATGTATTTAGTAATCTTACTCCAAAATTGAAAATTCCTTAAAAAAATTGTTATGAAATCTTTTATGTAAAATATATCTGTCCATTCCTGATTGTGTGAATATAATAATTAAAAAATTGCAAAGAAATGGTGGAAATTCAACAGATAGTTTTATAGTCAAAAGATGTTTTATCTAATCTTGGATTAGATCCATTGAAGAGATTACATTGATCTGATATATATACGAGTGCATTTGAAAATATAAAATTGCTCAAACAGTAATTTTATTTTTATTATGAAAAGGAATAATTGTCTTACGGCAGAAAAGATTTTATTGAATGTGTATAATCCAATCTGGTCTAATATCTTATGCCATCTTTATGGTAGTAGCATGACTCCATGCTCATAAAAATTTTATTCTTTGTTGATAGAAAACTAATTCAGATGATTTTTTACATTCTCACTTGAAGTAAAGAATTTACAATGTAAACTTTTTTTTGTAGAAAGTGTAACAAATATTAAACAGATGTCAAATCCAGATAATATAGTGAGTGTGGTGGTATATCCCATCCAAGCTGTAAATATGGCTGTGTGGTGGGTGACTATGGCTGTGCATTGAGTGACCAAACCTTGTGTGAACATCATCTTAATGGATCACTAAACTTTTTTCATTGATCAATTATGGTCTTTTCTGTTTAAATTAATCATTCAGTTTGTGTAGTAGATGACAATACACTTCAGACAGTGCACCGGTAGATGCTTAAAAAAGCAACAATTTCTTTTAAATCGTACAAAACAGATAGCGTCACTTAAAAGAAAAATGAATATTGGCTTTCGAAGTGCTTTGAACTTTTTGTCTTTTTTACACCATGGTCTCTTGCACTTAACATTATTGTCGGGAACATCTTATTTCTTGTACCTGATGATGACACACTTCAAAAATGGATTGTTTAGTCAGTGTTTCAGAAACAAATCTCGGACGTTGCCACAATTGCTCAATTTTTTCCCTCCCAAGAAGAACATTAGGATCCCAAATCCTGAACTTTGAGATTAAACCTATATGTTTCAAATGAGTGGCTTCAATTAATTTAATATTTCACCAATGTCGCAAATCACTCTAGTTTACACCATTAATATCTTTATTATGTCTTCATCAGCTGTCACTGGATCAAACTTTTTCCAGCCAGTTTTGGCACTGGCATTCTGTTGGTATTTCTCTTACATATAAGTTAATTTCTTTATTGAACAGCATTTTTATCTTTTGATAGTTAAAAAGTAAAATATGTTGAAAATTTTGATATCACTTTCCACATTTGAAAGGGCCCCAACTAAAAACTGCTTCATAAAATTGGGAATTTTTCATCTGCAAGCCATGCTACATCGACTGTCAAAATATATGATTATTTGGCTTAAGTATAAAGTAGCCTGTAAAAAATACGGTCATGTTCCCTATCAGGAAAAAATGAAATTACTTTTTGAACAACCTAATATATATTTTGTGCATATGAATATAATATGTTTATTTTTTTAATGAAGGTGGATGCGTTATGCATGCTGGTACTCTATAAGTTTAGTTAATCAAGCAAATATGTGGAATGTCCTCCACAGATTTATTTTGTATGAAGGAGTTTTTATCTGTAAACTTCCTTAATTTGTATATGTATTAATTTTTGGATATTTTAAAATAATTTTGTAGTTAAATTTTTTAAATTTCATTATAAAGTTTAAAAAAAGAAATACTTTAAAAATTTCTTTCTTTCTTTTTTTAAAAAATATTCAAATTTAAGGATCTCTATTTGTGAGAAATAAAATGTCCAGTAAGTTGGGATAAATTAGAAAGGTTGGGTAATTAAAAATTTATTCTTAGTTCTCAAAAATCTTACTCAACATCAAACAATATTTTTTTTAATAATTAATAATCCATTTTATTCATACTGTATAATTTTGGGCATCTTAAAAATTTTAGTTGGCATAAGCTATTGATATATACAAAATGAAATAAAAACAATATGAATGATGGTTTTCTTCTTTAGGGATTAAATAAAATTTATTAACTAACTACATTAATCTCAGTTGTTAGATGGAGACAGGTGTGCTCCTGTTAAATATAAAAGCTATTTAATAATATAGAGAAAAATATTTATTTATGTAAAATATCTTGTTTATTTTATTTCAAAATAATTTTTTAAATAATTTAAATTAATAATTTAGGTCTATCTTGTCAAAGTAAAATTATTGAAATAAATCTAAATGAAATAGTTTTTTGTTTTGTTTTGAATGATTTGATTATTGTTTTGTTTGTCTGCAAATCAGTATTCCCAACTTATATATCACCATTTCATCAAAAGTATTGCTTCCTCACTTGAAGCTTATTTTTGTTGTATATGTTTCAAAGATGCCTCAATTGCATTTAATCCATATTTATGTCATTTGGATTCTCATCTAACTTAACTGTTCTTTAAATTATAACTATAGTATATCTTATATCTTATTCTCAAGTTATATCTATAAGTTAATCTTCATCTTAAAATGTAGTAAGAAATATGATGTATAATGCAAAAAATAAGTATGTAGATATAAAGAATTAACAACAGTAAAAGAAAAACTATTACTGGCTAATTGGTTTAGAATCTCCAATTATATTGTTTAGACTCAATATGTGCCTTATATTTATTTGATCTAGATATTTGACTGATTGTAAATAAAGTATGTTAGTGAATTCTTTTTTTAACATTCAGTTCATCTAGTGGTGATGAAACAAAAATTATTAGATAAGGAGATTATGTATATCTTATTATCTAATTTTAAGGATTATAATATATAGAGTCCTGGGAATTAAGATTAATAAGATTATTTAACTAAACATTTAACAGTGAAGCAGTTTTCTTATTGTTAAATGGTAAGCATCTAATCAAAATTTTTATTTGATTTAAAGAGGGGTATTTTTACATCTAAGAACATTTTAAATTTCAGAAAATAAAAATTGACAATTATTCTTACCAAGACTAAATTATGAAGAAACATTTAAAAATGATTTTATTTACTTCAGGTTGGGTAAATGTTATTAAAATTGAAATAATGCATTTGTAGGAGAATGTTTTGTTTGAATAAGATTTTTAACAGTTAGTATGGAAGAATATTTTGTATTTGATTAATAAATTGTCATATTTTGTTTTTGAAAAGAAATTATATGATTTTTAATGTATCATTGATTGGTTTTTTTAAGTATAATGTGAGGATTTTTTTTTCTATAAAACTTTGGACTGCCACTAAAAGATTTCTTTGACCTGATAATTAGATTCTGTAATCTATATGAAGTATTGATTTTCATTTTTTCAAAAGTAATATTTAAAAAAATAAATATCAATTCTTTTATCAAAAATTTTATAGTGCCTGCATCATTTGATGAATTATCATTCCATGTAAAATGATTAAAATTATAAATTTAATTTAATCTAAATATATTTAAAAAAGGAATCAAATTCAGAAATGCTGCAAAATTAATGAATTTAATTCGGTGATTACTTGAAAATTTTGAATTAAATATAAATAATAAAATTTATAGTTTCATTGGATTGGAAATCGTTTTAAAAAGTTATCTAACGAAAGTAAAATTTAAAAAAATCTATATGAGAAATATGAAAAATACTGTGGTTTTCAAATTCTGTTACAATTATGTTTGCTGCCTAATTGCGAATTTTACTTCAAAAATACTTACTAAATGCCAAACGCGATGTACCAAACACAAAATTTTAGCTTCTCCATCACGATTTCCCTATCGCAAGGGAATACCGTATTTTCAGCTCTGAATTATGGTAGAATTATCCCTTGTACGCCATGTGACCTTCGACGACCAATCTGTGACGTTGGCGCGCAAATGGTATTAACGGAATGGCGCTTAAACAACCTGTGTTGACGATACGTTTTTAGTGTTGTGTTTTTATATTTGTTTTTGAAAAATGCCGCTATAATATTCTTTTGTATTGACTTTTATTCAATTTTTAATATGGCTCCTAACGGTAGAAAATCACAGAACTTAAAAAGCGCAGCTAAATCATGTCGCAAATTAACTGATTTGTGGTAAGTGGTTTACCTTTTCCTGTTGTAGTCGATACTAAATATTTACTCCTTGTTTTGCGATTACCTAGTTTAATGTTATAATATTCTTATGTGCTTAGAAAGCTAACGACTGGATTGTTGTTTATTTAGTACTTATATTATGATTTATATTGTACTTTTTGTTTTACCTTATTCCCATTTGAACTGGTAGTGTTTCGCCCTTTTTTGTTAGAAAAATGTATTAATTTATTGAATGTGTTATTATAGATTATATTTAAAAAATCTTTTTGAAAGTACTGATGTTTTTAAAGTATTTTGAAAAGGTTTTATTTGCATTTATATATGTCGATTATGATTAAATTTTTAAATTGTATCAACATTCCTTAATTTTATTCATTCTTACGTTTGTTTTTAATGTTTTATTTGTACAGCCTTTATTTTGTTAGGACGTAAACTTTTATTTCTGTAATTTCTACTGCAGTTAAGTATTTCAGAAAAATGAAAAAAGTTCAGAAATCAGTCATCTTTTAAACCAGCAGTTTATTACTGGAATAAAATGATGGTCTTGTTTATTTCATGACAATTACTTTATGTTTCTGTTGTATTTTCTTTGCATATGCTTGCAAGTTGCATCATTTCTGTGTTAATAGAATTCAAGAAAGTGATTACATTTATGTGCATATAATTTTTAAGAAACTACTAAAATCCACATGCTTTTAAAAATATAGAATGTCTTTTAAATTTTATATAGTTATGAAAATTTAAAAAATTCATGTTTGTGGAATATATTGTGTCATTATTCCACACATTGTGCCTAAATCATTGTCAAAGGTTGTCTAAATCTTGTAATTTGTTTAGAATGAAAATTGTGATTGATGAGACAGTCAAGTAGAACATGAGAACTTCGATGATTTATGTCATATGTCTGTTTACAATCTGTAAGGGGGCTTATAAAAACAACTTTACTTATTAAAATAATTTTTTTTGAATAAACTTAAAATATTCATTAATTTCATTTTATTGTTATTAACATCAACGTCTTAAAAATTATGACCATATGTGTTTGTATACCTAAAAAAAACTTATTTTTTTCCTACATCTTTTAAACTATACGGAGTTTAATGTATTTGTGTTTGGAAAATGTGTTTTTTTTTTTAAATTATACTTCAGAATATGTTATAGCTACCAACTGAATTTTTATACATGCAAATTTTGATGCTAGATTTAGTACTGATATTAATAACTGCGGGAAACTTTGTAATGGAGGGAATAAATGATTATACTTGTCATGATGATAAATTATCTGAAATGAATGATGAATTATAATAGGGGAATGAAAGATTATTTCCTTTAACTTGTTTAGGTATTTTTGAGTAATTCATTTTATTAAAAATTAATAATGAATTGCTTATTAGTATAATTCAGTATAATGCATTCTTCAGATTTAAAAATTAATGGAAAAAAGTTTTGAGTGTTGTTAATAGCAGTGGTATGTTTTCTATTTTCTTTTGAAAGGATTTCCTACTTTACTACCCTTCCCATATCTAACCATTTTTCTAAGAAATTTTAAAGTTCTCTCCATTCCTGCTTTCCTTTTTTTATCTTAAATGTTTAGTAACTAATTTAGAGATATCAATACTCTTTCTGATGAATATTCATTTTTCTTCTGCAGGAAAAGCTCCGAAGTGACTCAAGTGATCCTGCCAGAGCGAAATACAAAATCACCTTCAAAACTTGAAAATAAGTAAGCTTGTAACTCCTTTTTTTATTACTATTTTTTAATACCAATGGAGTTTTAATATTTTTGTTGATGGTGATTTTTATTTGTATTTTAATATGGGTTGTGATAGCCATTTCAGACGATTTTTCAAAGCGCATACCAATAATCAAAAATATTTCCTATTTGAATTCACATGTATAAAGTAGAATTATATTTATTATTAATTGTAAGAAAACTTTCAATTATAATAAAGAACAAAATTAAAATCCTTAATCTATTTTTAATTTAACATTTTTCATAAAATAGTTGTAGCTCATGTACTACTCAACTATTGTAAAAAGTAGTAAACAAAACGGAATTAGGGTTGCTAGAAGAACATTCTTTTGGGTTGCCATATTGGCGAGAAACTCGGGAGCACACTATGCTTCAATTCACTCATCAAAATATCTAAAAATTAGGGAAAATTGCTGATGAGCGTTTCATGTCATGTTTTCGCACAATTGACAAGTTCTTCCTATCATTTTTCCTCATCTGAAGTGTAGTATTACTGAATGATTATAGCTACAGCAACCTGGAATTGTCAAGGGTATTAAATTTGGAATTTCATTACAATTAGAAAAACAGTAAAATGATAAATGGAGGTAACAGGATTCCTAATGAAACTTTCACAAATATGATTTTTATATTGTTATCTTCGTAATTTTTCACTCACATAGAATTTATTAGCATTTTTTACTTTTGGAATATCAAATGGATTTTATGACTATGTATTGAAGACTCAAACATTGCTCGAAATTAAATTCATCGAGAAGTAAAATCATCGGTTTTTCTTCTAGATTTGATCCCAACCATTTAGCTTAAAAAAATATTTTTAGCTACCAAGTATTTTATAATTTTTTCCTCTTCAATCGAACAAGTATTTTAATTTCTTAGTATATCAGTATTTCATTTTCTTAAAAATTAATGTCATAACCTTTAATGTTACCATAATTTTTATGATAGAGAGTAATTTTAATGTTTCCTATAATTTTAAATTTTAAAGCAATTATAAAAGTAAAGCATTTTGTTAAAGTCTCATATATTTTGTGTTTAAAAAAATCAATACAATTTAAATAGTTTTTTAGGATAGTAATCCCAATTATTTGAGAATTTTATAAAGATAATTTTCATATATTAGGGGATACATATAGTGATTCCAAGTTGGGAGAAAATCAATAATCTAATAAATAGTAGATGTAAATCAGTAGAAATAATATAACTGTAACTGATGAAAGGTCAATTTTCTTTACAAATTCTATAGCTACCTTGTTATAGTATTTATCAATCTTATGAGTTTTATATTCTGTAGTAAACCAAAGAAGCCTAAAGATATATCACCTTCAAAAATCAAGTATGAAGTTGTTAATTACAGTACTGGAAGAACTTCTATTGTAAAAGCAGATTGTATGAGGTAAATATTTTTGTGGTCATTTTGAATTTCATTTAAATATTTGTTAGTTGACTTAAAAAGATCATTTAAAACTGAATTTTTATACCTTTTCTCTTTCCAGTCGGCCGAAAGGTACTTTGACAAAGCCACGTAACAAGTTATTTCTGAAACATCATACAGTCCCGAAAGATGGCGTATGGAAAGTTAAAGTAAGTTTATAGTTTCTATATGTGTAATCTAAATAATGTAAGCTTTATTCAGGATTTTAAAAAAATCATTTGATATCTATTCTATTTTTGTATAAAATGTTATAATGTTAAAAGGATTTTTCAAAATATGTTGAAATAAAAGAAATAATAATGAAATGATTGTAGAGTAGTTCAAAATTTTAATTTCTTACAAAGGTGTCTTATTTCAAGATCATCTACATGAATTTTTCTTTAAACGAATGGCAATTAAAAGAAAAAATAAATTTGCTGTCATTCAAAGGTATCGTTCTGATTTTAAGATGGCATAAATTTTTATCAGAATAATTTGTTTAAAATTTTCTATAGAAAAACAATTTTTTACCCTGTTATTTTTTATCTGTTTAGTTTGTGCAAGAGTTTTATTTTTCTTGCTTAGGCTTGAGTGAATGTCTTATGCCTGTTATTAGGCATTATTAAATCATTACTTTTGGAACAAATAAAACTTTAGTGAAAAGATATGCATTAAAATAAAGCAAAATTAAAAAAAAAATGGTAAAGTAGTTTAAAGTGAACAAGAATTTAAACCCATTTTAAATATATGGTTTAAAGAAAATAAGACTAAAATAACAAGTGGAATTCCCCTCTCCCTTATAATTATTATTCATCAATATTAATGCAATAAATGGTAAAATATAATGATTTGTCATATAAAATATTCACACACAAATTCAATTTCATTGATAATAAGTTGTAGTAAATTTTAATTTCTTGCTCTCAAAAAGAAATATCTCAAGTACTGTTTTACATTAATCATTTTGATAGTTTTTTTTTTTAAAGAAGTTAGTTTATATCCTTGGGAAAAAAAATTTATGAATTTTTTTTTTTTTTTTGCTTAATACAATAAATACTATGCATCTTACTTTCCCTTTTTATATTGTAATGTGTTTGAAATATTTATAGGATAAAACTTGGGAAAAGGAGCAAATGGATGAATTTCAGTTCAGTGAAGTTTTTTGTGGTCCTCTTCCTAGTTATGCGGTACAACAAGAGAAAAAGAAAACGCAAGTGTCTGAAAAAAACGACAAAACACCTAATAGGAAGCCGGCAAATGATGCATCTAATTCTGGTAAATTACATTTTCTTCTGTTTTGTGTTTTTTTTATTAATTAGGGTTTTTATTTCTTAATAACTTATCACAAATACTTAGTTTGCACTTTATTATTAATTGATTTTTCTTTTTTCTTTCATCTAAATTTTTATTTTTTGTCAATTAGGTAAAAAAACAATTCAGGGAAAATTAAATTTCAAGAAAGAGACAGCAGAAGAAAGGAAGAAAACACTTGACAAACAAGTAGTAAATGAAAAGCAAAGAATATCTACAGAAAAAGAACGTGAACGGAAAGAGCTTCTGAAAAAACAGAAAATCGAAGAAGAGAAAGAAAGGCAACGACAAGAAAAAATAAACGTAAATATAGGTTTTGATAACCTTGTTTATTTAAAATTAATTTGGATTACATACTTCTTGAAAGGGATTTGAATTTGTAGCTGAAATGTTTTCTTTAAATTTAGACCAGCTAATAACTTATAACCTTAATATATTATGTTTTCTAGGAGAGATTAAAGAAAAAAGAAGAAAAGAAAATCATGGCCGAGTACTTAAATTCATGGAAGAAACCCAGAGATGATCTAGAATGTGACGATTTAAAGGTAAAAATACTTCTGTTGTTTATAGTTGTATTCTGTCATAGAAATGTTCTGTTAGTTTTATGCATAGATGAATTTAATGAAATTTCAAGTATATGAATAATCTCATGTTCACTTTATTATAAGTTTTATTTGTTTCAAGTATAAATTTGTTTCCTCATTGCTTTAGTTTGAATTTAACATTTTAAACTTTGTTACAGGATTTACCTTCTCCCGTACCTGTTGATTGTAACATTCCACAGAATTGCTTTGGTGATGCTATGATGATTTTAGAATTTCTAAATACCTTTGAAAAACAAGTCCAAGTTAAGGATGTTTTCCCCCAGGGTGTTTCTTTTGGTTAGTATACTTAAAATCGATTCTTTATAACCTTCTCCCTCTTAAAACATGGTCATGAATTTTAAAAAATCATTTAATTGCTACTTTCATTATTTTATCTGGTATGATTTTTACTATTATAGTTTTTTATTGTCTGTATAGGATGCATTAAACATGCATTCTTTACTGATGCATCATGAAAACTGCTTTAATTTCAAAAAGTGTATGTATATGTATATATAATATGATAAATCCAAAGATACTGATACTTGTTAAAGTAATATTTTATTCTTATTTCCAACTGGTTTAAAAAAAAAAAATTACTACATATTAAAATACTGGAGTAGTTATTTCTAAGTTAAATAAGTTATTCCTAAGGGGGGAAGCACAGTGTAAAAATTGTGTCAAACTTGTTGCTAGTAAAAAAAATGTGTGTATTTTTCTTTTTTGATTTTTAATGTTTTACCTGGTGAACAAATTTTTGCATTGAAAGAATATAATTCGTTCTCATGGATGCCCCCCCCCTTTTTATGCAGGTATCCAAAATATAACTATTTTAGTGTTTCTTGGGCGGGAGGTTTTAGTTTAACTGAAATATTTATATTTTTTTGATTAATTCTTATTTAAATTTCAGAACAAATTGAAAAGGCACTTGTTGAAACTGATATTCAAGGCGCTTTTAATGATCTTCTGCAACTTCTTCTGACAGCCATTTTTCGATATCAAGAAGCTGAAGATGATATTGTTGATGTTAAAAATAAGACAATGCATGGTATGTACTAAAATTTTTATTTTTGCTTTGTTTGAAAATGAGGAATGTTGCTTATAGAATTGTGTTATATATCTGCTGTTCTCTTGTCTCATAATACAAATTATTTTCTTCTAGATCTTGATAACTTGAATGTAGATCAAGCCATGGATCTTGCAGCAATTGTTTCAACATGGCCTCAGAAGTATCATGGTAAAATCATTAATTTAATTTTTACATAAAAAAATTTTAAAATTTGTAACAATATTTTAAAAGTTTTTGAGAATTTCAATTAATTTAAGTTCATTTCAAAAGGTTCTACCATCCATAAAAATTCCTTGTTTATTGTTGTTGTTATTGTTATAAACTCTTAGCATTTTTTTTTTTTTTGCATGTTTTTGTAAGGCCTTTGTTATACAGGCAAAATATACATTCATCATTCATTAAGAATGTTGAAAAGGGCAATTTCTTATGTCAAAATTATAGCCATACGAATTATTGCAAGATGTATACATTTTCAAAACTGAAATTTTTTTCATTATTGCCCAAAATTATCCAATCATTCAATCATTTTTATTGTTTAATAAAGAAAATCTCCTTTATTTTACGAAGTGTATATAGTAGATGGTCACTGGCTGTTTGAAAACATTTAGTGTTAAAATAATGTTCTGGAAGCTCTAATGATTAAATAACCATTCCAAGTTTGAGATATCAAACTATAATTGATAGTATGAGATACATTGGGGGACAATAATCAGTCATTTATATTAACTTAAAAATAAAAAAAGAAATGAGAAAACACTTTAAAGATTTTGAATATGATTGTTTGGATTTAGGACCTTCTTAATGGTTTTGAATTAATCTTCTTTCAAATTTGGACTTGCTTGCAATATAACTTTCTTAGATCCGAGGAAAATAGCTAAACAAAAGCATTTTTGCTATGAATAGTGAAAGAATATGAAAGGAAATCATATGGAAGCTAATTGTTCTGTCTTGGAATTTAAGTAACTGTAAGAAAAAGGTTCTATTTTAAAATAATTTAACTTTCTGAATGATGTGATTTCAATTTGATAAATGTTGAGAAATTTGAATTTTATCTGCATATTCAAGTTTATTTTTACTTTTGCTCAATTTTTTAATCTGTTTATAAATTTACTATTGCATATTTAGAAATTCACCCATGCTTTTCATTTTTTATAGGAACTGTTTTAAGGAACATACCACTTGATTCATTCTCAGTGACTGAAATATTAAGACTCCATATACTTAGTTCAGGATCTAAACGACGTGTAAACTGGGTGGGTGTTGTTTCTGCTAGTGAAGACCCTGGTCTCTATTTCAAATTAGAAGAGCCTGAATTAGTAAAGAAACTTTCTAAAATGAGTGTTTTTGAATTAAATCCAGGTAAATACTTTTGATTTTTAGACAAAAAATTTGTATGAAATGTAATTTGCGGCAATTATTTCTGTAGTTCAAAGTTTCCATTATTGCGAAGTACTAATTATTTGATTAGGAAAAGTAGTTTTTAAAATTTTTTTTATTAATAATGAATTATGATTAATTCTTTTGCAGAGGAACGCTGTAAAATTATAACACTTCTTATTCATCAATTACTTGCTTGTGATGTGTTACGATATGCTGTGGATGAGAACGCTGACAAAACCCGTCCTTTACGGCACCAGTTAAAACAACTTCGATGGGCCCATTCTCGGAAAGAAAAAGAAGATACAGAAAAAGGGTATTGCTTAGATTTTATTATAAACTTTAAATTAATTTGCTTCTTGTGTAGAAAATTTGAAATTTTGATGAATTTTAATTCCTTTCCAGCTATTTCAGTGTTAAACTTTTTATTTATTTATTTTGTTCTTGGTGGCAATATAATAATACAACTTTAAGTATATTTTACAGGGTGTATAGTCTCATGAAAAGCCCTTAAAATGTGCATAAATTTGAAAATCATTTTTAAGCACCTTAAATTTGATTAATTTTGGAAAGATGGTCCTTGAAAGTGCTTAAATTTTTCGAGAAGTGCAACGATTTCTTTATATTTCCACATTCAATGAATACTCTAAATTGATAACTATCGTAAATGCTTGTTTATTGGATATATGAAAAAAGAAAGCTGAGTTAAGCATTTAGTGAAGGCATACAAGAGTTTTAACCCATGTTAAGATAATGAGTTAATGAAATTTTTCCCCCTTTTTTCAACATTGTTTACCTGCATATATTGGAAGGATTATTCTGAAATAGCAAAATAATAAATATGCTGAATTGATTGCAATTCAAAAAATGTTTGAATTAATTTTATATGTAGTGTTCTAAATAATGAATAATTTATTTTATTTTTGCCTGGTAAATTTATGTTCAATTCTTTATGTGTTCTTGAAGATTGTGCAGATTAGCCTCGATCAATAGAAAAAGAATTCAGTATGGCAGGCACAAGAAATAGATACTTCACACATGATTGAATTTGTTCTTAAAGCACTAAAGAAATGTAATGTGTAAATGAAATAAATGCTATATAGCCATTTTTATTCTTATTGCCGTTAAAAAAACACATCCGATCATCATGCTTGATATATTGTTTCTACAATTTTTTTCAGCTTATAAGTCTGTTTTTTTAAAAATTATATTGATTTTTATACGTGCATTTACATACATTTTAATGCTATTTTATATCTATAAAAGCTATTTCCTGAAATCCTAATCTTTGCTAGAATTTTCTTTTAAAAAAAAGTCCTCATGAATGAATTAAAAACTTGTGTATAATTTTTGTTCAAATTTGGTATTATAATTTTGCAATATGTTCTTGAAATAGAGGATTAGTAATCCATTTAAAAATAATTTATAATTGTTTTAGTACTTCGTAATGTGAAAAAAAGTAAAAATTTTATCATATCTGTTGAACTTGAATTTAAAAATATAGTTTTTTTTCGTTTGTATATTAAATAATAAAATTCGTAAAATACATACAAACTTTTAAGCAAATAATTTGATAAACCTCTAAACTATGAAATTTTTTCTATGTACATTTTTTTGGGGGGGGGGATTTACCATTTAAATTATATAAATCAGTCCCATAGATACATTTTTTATGCAAATATTTAACATGTAATAATATATAAACCTTTTATTATTATTATTATTAAACCCAAGATTGATTCTGAACATAATCACATACTTTAAACATTAAAATAATAATAATAATTTAGAAGTTTAAAAGCAATTAGACATTTTTTTAATACCTGAACATTTCTGAAATCTGCTATCCTATTCTATTAAAGAAAAGGATTTTAAAAAACTGATTCAGAACATAGCATTGCACTGTCATCAATTTTTGTGGTAATTTTGCCAGTCTTATAGTGATAACCATTTCAGGATGCTAAGTCCTTAGCTTAATAGGGCTACAGCTAAAATTTCTAAAGGAAACAAATAAGTGTAGGAGGAAAATTATACTTTCTCTCCCATCTATGTTGAATCTTATTTGTTGTTACACATATAAAAATCAAATCCAAAAGTTTGATCATGATATGTTTCTACATCAATGACGACATCTTCAGAAATGATATATTCATCTTTTCTGTTTAGGAAATATCAAAGATCTTGATTGTTAATCTTTTAAATGTTGGATTAAATTTTTGGTGTAGGTAGTTTTTTTATTTTTATCCTTTTTGTTTTTGTCAAAACCAAAAAGACCATTTGTTTAACATTAAAATACATTGAGTAAATATTATGAAAATACAGAAATATATATTAAAATTTTAAAAAATGCACATTTAAAATTAATTTTCAAAAACTTTTTAAATAAATTTACGTATTATTATAAAACAAAATAAACCAGGATTAGAAAATACGCAGATTTACATATGCATACATGTACAAAGGTGCTTAAAAGTATTTAATTTTTACAGCACTTTCTCAGAACACTCCTTGTTTCAGTTTAATATATAAGCTGTAAAATCTGTGAATCGAAGAAAAAAATTCGAAATTTCTATATATTTAAGTAATGCTGAGTCATGAACTAAAGATTTCAAGAATCATAGACTTAAAATGTAATGTGCCATTAATAAGTATATTTGAAGACTGATTTTATGAAATTTATTTTATTGTGTTAAAGTGTTTGAAAGTACCACAATGTATTTTGTTTGAGGTAGTTTCTATAATGCTTTTAGATCTACATGTTAATTTAATTTTTATTTATAATTATTTACATTTTTTAAATAGCAAAAAGAAGTCTAACCAACAAAAAGAAAAAACTGAAGGAGCAGAGGAAACGTAAGTTCTTGTCTGCGTTTCATGTGTTTAATTAATGCTTCTTGATATAAAATTTTGAGTCTTGGATCTGTTGTAATCTAATAAAATTTTATTTATAAGTCAATACCTAAAGTTTCCCAGCTTCAAATTAGTTAAATATTTATTAATATAATAAAGAGGATCATGTGGCTTTTCTTCAATTTTTTTTTCTCAAACATGAAATTTTGAGATATTTTTAGAGATCTTTTATAAATTTATATATATTAAAATATGAAAAATTGCAACTCTATAGATTTATTTGGATAAATTTGTGCTTGTAAGTGCGAATACCACGTTATTGAGCAATTTAAAATTCTATTTGATTTTTTTCATAATATTATTTTGAAATTGAATAGCCATAATTCCCAAAATTAATTTCTGATTGAAAGTCAGTAAAAATTTCTTTGTAATTCAACATTCATGACTGAAATGCAAAGTAACAGCATAAATTTAGTATGAGCAGGGTTTAAATTATCATGCATCATATTGTTTGTTGGTGGTTAAGCTATGTAAGCTTCGCACAGGAAAATAAAAAGTCATCGAATGTTTAACAGAATGCCAGCACATATGTAAATGTACATAGTTTTTAAAATTTTGAATGATTGTTTTCTATACAAGTAATATGATATGTAAAGGAAGCACTAAAAAATTGAATGGCACTTAAAAGGAAATCTTTAAAATATTCCCTTTTCTTATAAGACATTAACAAAGTAATATAAACAAAGAAATATTTTTTAAAAAAGTTGTAAGTTATGATATTTCCTTGTGTTGTAGCATTTAAAAAAATTAAAGAGTAGAAAAAAAGATGTATATTTTGGATTTCTGTCGCATGCGCATTAGTTTTCAATTTATGACCATATATATTGAATTTTTTGTACTATATAATTTTAGGCCAACTGATGAAACACCCATGACAGTTGATGAGGAGGAAAAAGAGAATACTGATAATCTTTCTCCTGAAGAAAAGGCTGAACTAGAAGAAAAGAAGGCCAAAGAAGCTGCAAAACAGAAAGCAGAATTCTTACGAAAAGAGAGAGAAATAGAGGCTCAAATTAGAAAACTTCAGTCTTCGTTCAATGTTGTTCCACTCGGCCGGGACAGAGCATTTCGGCGATACTGGGTATTTCAAACAGTTGCTGGTTTATTTGTGGAAGACGATGACCCTTTTAAAGGGAATTGTCTTCCAAAGCCAACTATTCAGAATTCCTCTCCATACTTAACACATATACGTTGTGAAGCAGCTGCTACTAACATTAAAAAGTATTTGCAAAACATGGATGCTAAAAGTGGTAGCAGTGATAAAGAGAATGATATTTTACGAGACATTGCCATTGTACAGAGTGATCTTCCATTTCCATTGAAAAACAGAAAACTCTCAGACCTTAATCCCAGAGTGGATTCAAAGAAAGGTGTCCAGGACAGTAATTTATCTGAAAATGAAAGTTGTTTGCTTTGTAAAAATAAAAAGAGTGATAAACAAGATTTAATGCTATATTGTCCGCATTCTAAGAATATTTTGCCTATGGACCAGTGCAGTGCTAACATCGATACTTGCCCAGTTCATAATGTGAATGCCCCACGAACAAAGTGGTCTTTCTATTATAAAGAGGAAGATTTGGACAGTTTAATTTCTAACCTAAACCCTCGTGGATTCAGGGAACGATCTCTGAAGGAGGCCCTCTTAAATGAAAAAGAAAGAATTAAAGAAATGTTATTAAAATTTCCTTATAATGCTTTTAATAAATCTTTACCAACACCACCTCAGCCAGAAGTGAGAAAGTCTCAACGACATCAGAATTCTCAAAATTCCAGTTTTGTCGGCATGTCTCCGAGACAAGCTCAAGAAATAACTTTGCGAGACATGATATTAGAGCTGGAGCATCGAATCTTCCATGGTGGTCTTGGTTCTCTGAAGGTATGATATATTTGCAAGAAACAATATACATAGTTTCTACCTTTTGGTGGTGTATAGAGAGTGAAGTTTTATTACTTTTTAATATTGTCATTTTTTTCAACTCTTATGTGTCTTTAGTAATAATTATTGAGGTTTTATAAGATAGTATTTTTAATTTTACCTGAAAATAAAATAGTTTTCAGTCTTTCTGAATAACTTGTTACAAAATACTGTTACTTACTTTTATCTAATTCTTAAGTTTTTAAATGATTTGGCTACAGTTATTTTTTAAGTTTTAGTTTTTAGCAAATACAGCCATAGATTTGATATATATTTTAATTCTTTTATTTAGCCTTAAGCATTTAAAAATTAATATAGTCTTATGAAATTAAGATTAACATAGTTGTTTTATAATAGAAAATAATTAGAAATTTTATTATATTTTACATTAGTACTGTTGTTTTAATTTGTAATTATTCAGGAAATTAAAAAAATTGGTTTTATGCTTATGTTAGTTTTTAAAAAATACTTTTTGAAACACACATTTGTATTCTATGTCCCCTTCCCCAACATATGTCGGACATATTTTGAAAAATTGGAATTCCGAAATGTGTCTTTTTGTAAATAATATACAGATTAAAATAATAGATGTTGTTATTGCTATTAAAAGATAATTCCTCAAATTTTTTTAAAAATTTATATTTGTGTTGAATTTAATAATGACACTGACAAGAATTTAATAATTTTTTTTGTGAATTATTTATATTTTTTGTCTTAGTGAAGAACAAGTTTAAAAAATAACAAGATCAAAAAAATTATTATTTAGAATTATAGATTATAAAGCAACAATGCTCCTATTTTTATAAAGATTGTGTAAATTTCTTAGCCATTGAAAATTCTTCAGAATTATTCATTATAAAATTTGGGTTAATAGATAACCTAGGAAACAGAAATTGTGATTTAAAGTATTATTAAAACTTTTTTTGTTATTTTAATCAATTGATTAAAGTAATATTGCTTCTGAATAATTGAAGTTATTTTTTAAATTGATTCTCCTGCAGGTTGAAGATCGAGAAGTTTGGCGAACGGCTCTTGAGCAGGGTGCTTATGATGTGCAAATTAATGACATTGTAAAGAAAGAAAAGGATAAAGAGTAAGTTAAATTAGTTAGGTTTTGTAAAATTCTGACTTTGACAGCAAAATCTTTTATGTGTGGTTCTGACATTTTTTCTTCAATTTTTTTTTATTTATTTAGAGATTCTATTAAAGAAGAAAATTCTGATTCTAAAAGTAATATTTGTCAATCTCCTGTGGATCAAATGGTCAAGGATCTTGCTTTTGCTATGCTTCAAGTATCTCAGGGCATTGAACTCAAGTACCTCAATCCTCCTTTAGGTAATTAATAAGTTCTTTGTTTAGTCAATTTGTGCTACATCGATACAGTAGTTAATAATGCACAACAATGTATGTTTATATTTATTTACTTATTTTCTATATTGTAGGTGAAAGTGAAGAAAGTAAAAAAGCAAAACAGAAAACTGAAGATGCTGAATCTCTGAAGAAAAAAAGTAAGAAGGAATATAGATTTTTGAAATTGCATGATAAAACATTTTTTTGAATTTGTAAAAATAGTTTAACGATTGAAAAAATTCTGTATAAAGATGCTTTCATATTCAATTGCAGAATACTTAAAAAAAATGCGAGTTATTAATTGTCATGTACTGTGGATGTAAATATATAGTGATATGAAAGTTTTCTTTACTATGGGATCTTCACTCTTCATTATGTTCGCACACTTTTAAATGAAAATTAATCACTAAAATTGGATTGTAGCACTAAGTGAAATGCCAAATACATAATAAAAATAATGCTGAATGAAAATATTAGCAATAACTTTCAATGAATTAAATTCTAGACTTCCACTCATTTATCTCTGCCATCATCCAGCATTAAGAAAGAAAGAAAAAAAAAAGTTGAAGCTGAAGTTGCAAATAGAAAATTGGCAACTTCAGAACTAATTTACATATTTAGCTTTATTCACACTAATAAATCAATTATATTAAAAAAATCACCCTCAGTTCCTAATTTAGAAACAGAAATTATTATTTTTTCTTTCTGATTGTAACAAATCAAAATAATAGGGATATTTTTTATTTCCACTCGGTGTTACTGTTAGATCCGGTCAGTTCTACTTATGACTGTCCTGAAACTTGATTTCCCCTGTGTTTTATTTGTGAGTGAAGTTTTTGTAGATCTTTAGTGTTTAAGATTTCTTTAATGTAAGTTTATTTATAGCTGTATTTTTTTATAAAGATGAAATTAAAATTTACTCATTTTATTTTTAGTTTCTACTAAGCCTTTAGCACTAGAGAGATGGCAAGAATCGCTCATGGAGTGCACAAGCCCGTCTCAGTTGTTTGTTCACCTCGGAACTTTAGAGAGAAGTGTTGCTTGGTCAAGATCTGTTCTAAAAGCTCACTGTAGAATATGTCGAAGGCGGGGGGATGCTGAAAATATGTTGTTGTGTGATGGCTGTAACAGAGGTCATCATTTATATTGTTTAAAACCCCCACTGAGTGTAAGTAACTTTTTTTGTGAGCTTATATTTTTCTGTTCTGAATGTGTAATATGGTTTGAACAATTGCAAATAAATCAAATAGTTTTCTAAATGTAGGAACTGTTGCTGAGACCCATTTAAAAAGATATAATTCTTATTAACTTTACTATTTGTGAAATTTAAAAATTAAAACAGTTCGTCAATAATATAAATATATTGAAAGACTTTTTGCTTTTAAAGTGTCCCATAATTCTTTCTCAACAAAATTATGAGTGGAATAGGCTATAATAACATTAGATTTTCAGATGATGATACAATCCTAGAAATAATCAGAATCACAGTAAATTCAGTATTCATATTTTGTAATTATGTACACATTAGTAGAATGTTAAATCCTTCCCTTCATATTTATGAACTGTGTCTAGCCATAGCAGAAAAGTGTTTGATTGAATCAAGAAATATATGACTAGCGTACTTAAACAATAATCCTTCTCTTTTTAATTTATTGCTTTCAGTTTTCTTTCAATGCAACAAAATGAACATTTCAAATATAACAGTCATAAATTAAAATTACATTAAATTTTAATCTATGGCTGAAATTACATTTTAGTTTAAATTCCATAATACAATAGAAAAAGCAAGTTGCCAATTATTTTTGAAATTAGCCATTGTCTCATTTAGAATAGGATTTCAAGTGTTTTTAAAAGATACCTTCCTTAATTATATTTTCAAGTTTTAATGAATTTTGTTAGTTTTAACCTCCTTTTAAATTCCCCCCCTCCCAATACAGTATGTATATAACCAAATAAAATCTTTAAAAAATAATGATAATATTGGACAACAAAGTTAGAAACCAAATTGAATTAATTTGGTAAAATAAGAGTTGCTCATCTTAGAAATTTTATTTTGAACATAATTACTCGTTGTCCACTTAAAAATCTTCCTCATAATTATTGGTAAGAAATGCATTTCATCTGAGGTTCCATTTCAATATTATATTTTTAATCCTACAGGCTATTCCAGAAGGTGACTGGTTTTGTCTCAGTTGCAAACCAATTGAGAAACCTGCCAGTCCTGAAAAAAAGATTCGTAAAGTAGAAAGTGATAGTGAAGAAGCAGATAGTGATGAAGATGAAGAAGAGAGGTAAACTATATTTCTCATTATGGAAGTTTATAAGCTCAATTTATATAATTATAAAATCAGATACTGGTTAGTTTGTGTTATTATGTAAGCTTTATTTAATGTAAAAGAAAGTACTTTTTTATTGGTAGAATAATTATAATGGCATAGGATTATAAATTCTGCCTTTGGATTTCTCAGTTGATATGTCTATATCTGGTAGAAATGGCAAGTCTCAACTATATGGAATTTTAATTTATTATTATTTTTATCGTCTATTAGTATACAAACTGCAATTACTCATACATAAAAAGAAAATGCTTTAAATGTTAAACTGAACAGAAGAAATTGATAAATGTTACACATATTTTGTACGATATTCTGCTTAAGATTTAACAAATAGAATATCTGGTTTACAAAGTTGTGAAGTTAAACTGTAAAAAAATTATTTTTAACATTTTTTTTAACTGGCATCCTTTTAAATATTTTTATAGCAGTAAGCATAAATTGCATTATTGTTACCCATATTTAACAAGTAGAATTTCTGAAATTTTAGTTGCATACTTTGTTATTTTTGTTCAATAATAGCTTGCTTGCTGAAAAATTAAACAGTAAAATCATTTTTTCCACAAATTTCATGAAATTTCAGTTTTTTAATGTAATTATTTTGGATATATATATATTAAAAGTGAGATTTAAAAAAAAAACTTTAAAAAAATATATAAATTTAGGAATAAGATCTTTAACTTCTGCTTTTAATGCAAAGTATTCACACTTCTTAATTTGCATGTAGTGATTCAATCTGCATGTTATTTGATTTGACTTTTTCTATTGAGTTCTTGTTTTTCAGTCTTATGAAATAACAAGGTGAAATTTTTCAAAAATATGCAACTCATATTAATACGAGGACAAAAGGTCATTAAACTGGGCAAAAAAGCTAGCCATCGAAAGCAGCTGGTATTATTTTTATCAGCTCCTGTAAATTTATGATCATTACTCAGTCAAATAATTACCACACAACTCAGTTACTCTGTCTTTAACTTACATATTAGTCATATTTGTGAATACTGTAAATCAATACAGTTGGCATATATAAATATGGCAAAGATATTCCATGTTTGCTGTTTAGGGTTGTATCACAATATTTGAAAAGTTTAGAGCATATCCTGTTTAATTAATTCATCAGCTAACTATTTTTGAAGTTATGTTTCTGTAATTTATTTTATTTTCTAATCTTTAGAATGCAATGTTTCATTTCACTAGTTAAGTACTGTAAGCATTTGATAGTTTTCAAGTTCTAATTTGCCATTACTTTCCTGATTAGTATTGAAGAAGAGGAGGAGGAAGACGAAGAAGATGCAGATAGTACAATGGATGATTCCTCTGCTGTTCAGGAATCTTGCGAGGCGTGTGGTGATGTGGGAACTCTGTTGTGTTGCGACAGATGCCCATTGATGTACCATCCGGAATGTGTAAATCTGAAGAGAATTCCACGAGGCGAATGGCTCTGCCCCAAGTGCACTAAAAAGGAGGAAGCTTTAAAGAAAGCACAAAAGCATCGTAAGTACCATCATTTATTTGGGATAATTTCATGGGTTCTGGGATTCATTTTGCATTTCAAATTTTAAAATTATAATTTCATGTGTTGAATGTATGGTACAAATGAATGGTAGAATTTTTATACAGGCATTTAATTGTGTCTTAATGATAGTATAAAAAATAACTATCTAGTAAATCTTGAAACCCTAGATGTTTATTTTCCACACATTTTACTGCTTTATTTTCTTAGAATTGAAGGATGACTTCAATTCTAAAGGATTTTTAAATGATTACAGTTGAAATCATTGGTTCTATTTTTGAAAATAATGCAGGGATTTTTAGCCTTATATCCAAAAAATAAAATGAATATTTTCTAATATGTATACATTTTTTGAATGGAGGCAACATTGCTCATATTAATAATTATATGCTTTTGAACTTTTTAAGCACTGAAATATCTTAAATATGAAACTTAAAAGTACAAATTTTTATCTTTTATCTATACTTATAATAAAGCTCAATGTGTGTGTGTGTGTGTTGGCACTCTACAGGCCAGACCGTTGGACCTACAGCTACCAAGTTTGGTACATGTATACCTTGGAGGTCTGGAATGCGCACCTCGGAGCCCTTTTTTCGAATTTTTAATTCGAATTTGAATTAATTAAAATTTAAGCGAAATTTCGACGTTTTTCCGCCATAACTTCCGAAAATATGATCGCATAAACATGATTTTTACATCAATTTAAAGATTAAAAAATTAGCCTTCTAATGGTATCAGTGTTTTAATGTATAACTTCAGCTTCTATTTTTAACGAATTTTTAAAGAAATATTTTAATCATGTTTTTTTAACACGTGACTAGATAAAATAAAAGAATGCCGGAAGTTCAAATAAAAAAAAATTATCATCGCAAAATAAATCTACAGAAATGCAACTTTCAGCACATGACTGGATAAAATAAAAGAAGTATAAAATGTTATATTTTCTTTAAAAAATAAATGCAAAGCAAAGGTTTCTACAATCGTTTGCAATATCTATATCATTAACTCAATAAATCTTCTTTATTTACGGTGAACCTGATTAAATTTTGACAGGATATGCATTGAAATCCCGACTTAATGGCATATTTATGTAATCGTTTGCAATATCTGTATCATTAATTTTATACTTTTTTTTTTCCTTTCTCGCTTTTTGGCAACATCATCGAATTTTTTTTTAATATTTTGGAAGCATAACCGATGATTAAAATTGACTGATTTATAAAATTAAAGAATATTATTAGGAAAAGGTGTACTTTTAGAACTTTCCGTCCATCATCTTAAAGAAAATACTAATTTCAATCAATGCCCGGAATTACTTCAAGGCTAATGAATATGTGATTTAATTGAAAATTTTAGAACGCTTTACTCATGGCGAACCAACTGGTCGCCAAAGGCGGCTAGTTGCTTATAAAGCTAGAAACACTGATAGTCATTTTTAACCTGTTGAACACAGTTTCGCTTTTTTACAGGCATGGTTAGAATGATAGAATTATCTTAAAGCAAAACAATTTGGTGACTAGAATTGCAAATTTTTTGTTAGCTTAAATTCTATAAAAATTCTTCATTAAATTTGTCTTAAAAGGGTGCTTGTTTATATTTAATCAATTTATTAATCTTATATTTAATCAGTTTTCATTGAAACCTTTCAGTGGGAGTTCATAATTAGATTCTTTTTTTTCTGTATTAATATATATATTTATAAACTATATGTATGATTTATGATATTTGTTCTTTATAATTAATAGTAACAAATAACTTTTTTACCCATTTCATATTAATGCTTTTAAACATTAAAAAAATTAATAATTGAAGAGTTGATATTCTTATTGACCCTTTTTCTTTTAGCTGCAAGTGGGTCCTATGGCACCAGGTCGGCTACAATTGCCTCTGATGCCAAGAAAAAGCCTAATCCTTTGAGAAATAAGCTGCCTTCTAGAGGTAAGTAAATGAGAAATTGCATTGAAGCATCTACCTTACATGAATTTTATGTCACTCATTCTTGATATTTTTTTTCTTATAGGAGTCAAAAGAAAATATGAAGACTCTTTTGAAGAAGAATTTGAGCCTTCGAGTAAAAGATCTAATAGAGGTAAAAGAAACCTCTGAAAATCACCAGATGTGTTAGCACTAAAACTTTTCAAGCTTTCCTACATTTGGCATTTATGTTTGTGCTTATTAACCGCATGTGTATGCATTATTGTCTTGCTTTTGCTATTTCTAAAATACTGATAATTTTTTAAAGAATGAATTAAAGTAATCTACAGAAAAAAAATACAATTAAAAAAAAAATTGAAAATCCGAATAGCAGGTCCATGTTGTGAAAATAATGTCATCTTGTATGCTTTTCTGACATATTGTTTGCTCTAAAAAGAGTTGTCATATTAGAGATATATACAATGAAAATTTTCTTATCTTAGAGAGAAAATCTTACACAACTGATTCAGAGAAAGAAGATAATCCTTTCAAAAAAGTTTACCGAGGTAAATTTTTGATGACTTGTAAATGAAATTTGCATTTTACTCCTTTATGTTGAATTTCATTTTGAATGAAACTTTCCAGTTTTAAATTTTCAGGATAATGTTAGATCTTAAAATTACTTTGTTTATATATAAAAATTATTGATGATTCTTTTTTAGTTTATCAACGATCAATTTCTTTTTAATTTCTACACTTTTAATAATGCTAATTACTTATTTAATAATGCTTCCTGCCTTTTAATAAAATTAATATTGAGTATCTTTTTCGCACATTTCTTTCTTTGCTTGTAATCTGCTTTTACTAACATAAATTGCTAGTTAGAATTTTCGCTTTTTTATTTGACATGTTCACTTTTAGTTTGCTTATGTATTATAGCGTATCTTAATAAAAATATTTAAGGCCCAAATCAACATTTAATATTTACAATTTCTAGGATAATAATTTAAACAATTATGAGAATTTTCTGAACTGAGAATGAAATTAAGATTAAACTTTATAAATTAGAGTTGTTAAATTTTACTTCAAAATACCACCGATTAAAAGTAAAATGTTGAGCAAATCAAATTTGATAATTTATAAATATAGGCATAATTACTTCAATAACTATTTCTAATATGTGTATTATGAATAATGTTTACTAAAAACTCTTCAAGTGGTATTTATTTTGATCGTTTTGAAATGAGTTTCCACAGGTCATCAGTGTACTAATTCACTCCTGATCTTATAGCCACTTGAAGAGTTGGGAATCCGATTCAGTAATAAATGTGTGATGCAGCTCTAAAGTGACATTCGTATGTCATCTTTTGCATGTGTCATACAACAGTTGCTTGAAAAAGTGAACTATTTTCTCATGCTTTTCATGTGTTTAAATGGCGGTTTTCTATTGGCACAGATTCTGCTGTGAATACAGCCCGAAGGAGATCTAAAACCGGGAACGGGAATGGAAGTGACATGCTGGATTATAAAGCATGCATTGATTTGCTGGTTGAGTTGATGCGTCATCCTTCCAGCTGGCCATTCTTAGTTCCTGTTAGCAAGAAAGATGTAAGTTCCAGCTGCTTCATTTATGCTACAGTGTGCCACTGAAATTTAATGGGAATGATTTGATATTTTTTGATGTCTATATTGCAGTGATAAAAATAATCTAATATTAAGTGTAAATTAAAAGATTATTAATCTGCATTTAATCAAAATTATTAAATTCGAATGTTTCAGCACATGCTACTTAGATTGCATTATGGCCTTTAGCAAAAAAGATATAGGCTTTTGCAATAGAAAAAGCATGTGCAGGTTATTTAAGTATCCATTCTATGTAGTGAAGTTAACAGAATGAAATAACTGGGCAGAAATTTGTCTTAATGGTAGAGAGCTACCAAGTGAATTAATTTCCAAAACACCAATTAACATGCTGAATTTATTAGCCAGTATATTTTTAAGTTACTGGTTTCCAAAAATGCTTATATATTATGAATAAAAGCAATTTTTTAAAGAGTCAAATTATTTCTGGAGGATAATTATTTGAAATTAAAACTGTTTTATATACAAAATGCATTAATGTTTCTGAAAATGCTGAACAGATATTTTGCTTTTAAAAAATCAAATTTCAAGATAAAAATGTTTATATCTAAATTATGTGTAAAAAGATGGAAATAAGATAAATATTAAAATTTTTATCTTATCAGATTAATAATGATTCTATAGTAATTACATTGTATTCTTTTATTTTAAAATACATATTAGTATTTATGCTTATGCATGCTTATCTTAGTAAATCCTATTTATTAGTTGTTGCTAATGCAGCTTATTTTTAATCACAAATAGTCTAATGAGGGACTTGTGGTATCTTTGAATTGCGAGCGATTATTTTGATGAAATATCTTTCGTTTTGTCTTGAAGGTTTTTGAATGATCTGTCTAATCATTTTTATGATCAATATTTCACAAGTGCAAATTTGAGAAAATGGATAGATGAATATGAGTTATTTTAGAGATAGAAATGGACCATATTTGGGAATGAAATTCTTCTGCTGATCTGCAATTTATGGTTTCTTCTCGTCCCCCCCCTTTTTTTATAAATCTTTTCAGTTTTATAGAAATTATCTCAATCGAATTATCTGTGAAACATGAATTCAGCAGCAAAAAAGTAAGGATCAAGCAATTGCCAAAGGAAGCTGCAATTAAAAATTCAAGTCACAGGTTTCAAATTTCTTCTACTTCTGAATCTTTTTTGAAAAATGAAGCTTTATGATGATGTAGCATGACTTTTGCTCAAAAGCAATCTGTGAAATGCTTTGAGTCATGTCGATGAGAAATTTGTAAAAATTTTTTAATTTTTTTAAGCCCATTTATGTGTCTGAAATATGCTGCAAGGGTTTTTTGTCCATTAAAGAATTATGTATTAACATATTCTATTGATATAGGATTACAATAAAGTATTGGCTTTTCCCTTGTATTTGTTGTCTTATATACATTATCTTGACAATATGATTAACATATTTTTGGGAAAATCTTATACCATTGATTTTTTTTTAGTTTTGTAAAATATTTTGAAATGAATAAAAATGCCAATTGGGCCGTTTATATAATTTGTGTTCATTATCTAATTATTGAATTTTTTCCCCTCATGTTTCATTGTCATTTCATGGATTTCTTCATTGATGTTTGGTCAATCACAGCTTTGGATTTTGGAAAATTAATCAGTTGTGCATTGACTTATTTAGTTTTTGGTTTGACTTATTTAGCTTTTGGTTGGGGAGAGGAGCACAGGTTTTACCATTTTTTGATACCATGTTGTAACATTTTCATTAATAAATTCCAAGCAGGTTATTTTCCATTTGGAAATGTTAGTTTTATATATAATTAATTATAGTGAATTCTGTTGAGTATTTTCATATGCATGCGATTTATGGTCCCCTACTTCATCATTTTCAAAAATTAATATGCTTTAAGTATGTATAACTTAATTTTAAGCTGTTTAATAATCTAACACTCAACTAACAAATTTAGCACCTTCTTTGTCTCTTTCATTATCGTACTTCATGAATATATCTTCTCTATATAGATGTAAAATTTATACCTGTACAATGTATGCGGAGTTATAGCTTATTATGAAAAGTTCTTTTTAAGTATTAGAACTTGGGTGAACAAAATGAAGAGTTTCACTACTTTATAGCATCAGTTTAAGGAGATAAATTAATTTGAATCAATATGGATATAGTTTATGATTATTAATTAAATATACAATCAGTTAAATTTTTTTGTATTTCTTTTTGAGTAAAAAAACAAAATTCTCATTTCTAACTGAAATGGAAACATTTTAATACAAGAGTGAGGAGGTTATTGCTATTTTTTAAGATTTGTTGGTGTAATAAATATATATCGTTTTTTTAAAAAAAATTTCATTGTATTTGGAAACGTATTTAATTTTGCTTACATTGGAAACTAGTTTTAAATTAATATCCGAGCATAAAGTAAAAACATCTCATTGTTTTACCAGATGCTTAAATGTTTGAAATAATTCATTTATCATTTTTTAAACATTGATAAAATTTCTATTTCTATGCAAGTGTGGATATTCCTTTAAAGTTAAATTTTTTCTGTAAGTTTCAGTGCGTAGCTTTTAATTTATTGAATATTGTGCATGAACATTTAAGTTGGGAGGTTAAACTGCAAACTGCTGTTTTCTTATTAGCGTGTAAAGTTTTATGTAAATCATTTTGGAAATAGAAATCTGTTCTTGTCGGTCAGTTAGACCACATTTTTAAAGTTAAGGCCTTATCACATGGCAGAATATTGTCAGCAATTTTCTGTTTCTATGCTCTAGAACGGGCCAAGCAATGTTTTCGTCATTGTCAACTTTTTATAAACCAGCTTGAAAATGCCAACGATAGTGGCAGAAATGTTGTCAGCAAACAAAATGCAACCAATCATATGAAACTTTGAAGTGACGTCATTTTCGTTGACGTTTGCTGACGAAAAGTGCGAAAGATATTTTGTCTTGTGATAAGACATTATTTACACTGTGTCAGAGTATATTAGTGATTTAAAGCTACTGTTGTTGAAACTATTTCTTCAGTTTGCTTTTTATATGAGAACTAGTTGTATTTGCCATAATGTATGACTATTATTTTATATAAACATTTGTTATACATGTATATGTTTTTTTTTTGTCATTAAGAAATGATTTTTAAAAATTTATTTTTAATTTATCCTTTTTTTTCCTCCCAGGCTCCAGATTATCATCAAATAATAAAACGCCCTATGGACTTCGGAACAATTCGCTCAAAGCTTAATTACATGCAATACAAAACCAATGAAGACTTCATACGCGATGTTTTCCTGGTTCTGCAAAATTGTGAGTGGTTTAATCCGAAGTCCAGCCCCGAATACAAATGTGCACAAGTGATTAATAAAGAAGTGAAGAGACTTATACAAGAGTACCAAATCTGTAACCCACAGACAGTTAATAGCCTCGTGCCGAATGTAAATGAATCTTGAGAAATTGTATTATACGACTGCTGCATATGTATTTAGACTCTGAACCATCTTGATTATGAGATTGCACACTTCTGTTCAGTGGATTTTTTTCCCCCTTTGATATTTCAATTAACTCAGCAG
>JAPMOQ010004525.1:0-32056 GCA_026543055.1 Argiope trifasciata | reverse complement strand
TCCTTGGGCTTGGCGTTAAGGGTGGTCACTGTCCCCGGGGGTAACTCCCAGCGTATAGGTTCCGGCTAGCACTAAGGTGTATGCCGAGACTGGAAAGAACCAGAGCCGGTAATTGCCTTCCCTTGTGGGGCTCCGTGGTGGGTGGTGCGGTCGGGCCCGAATTATTTGTCATGTCGTATGGGCTCCTCCAAACGTGGTCCCTTCAGTGGGCTTCGCATTGTTCCAACTAATTCAAATTTTGAAAACCATTATGATAGTTTCTTTATTATCAAACGTGTTTCAGATCAAAATGAAACCTTTGAAACGGTATCACCATTTCTTGTACAGAAGGCCGTCACCGCAACTGTTGGTGAAGTTAAATCTATTAAAAAAATGCGGTCTGGTGACTTTTTAATAGAAGTAAACTCTCGAAAGCAAGCCCAGAGCATACAAAAATTAAAAGCTCTTGCAACAATCCCAATAAGTATCAGCCCCCATGCTTCATTAAATACCTCTAGAGGTGTAATAACTTGTGGGGAAATTTTAAACCTTCCTACCGAATATATTACAGATGAACTAAAGCCACAAGGAGTTTTACATGTCCGTCGAATTACCATCAGGCGCAATGGAGAAATCATTGAAACAAAACATCACATCATAACATTTAAAACCCCGAAACTGCCAGAATATATTTATGCCGGATACATCAAATTACCCGTTAGACCATACATCCCGAACCCACTCAGATGCTTTAAGTGCCAGCGTTTTGGCCATTCGAAGGCAAACTGCCGCGGGACACTCACTTGTGCCCGATGCGCAGAAAAAGGTCATGATAGCCAACAGTGTGCCGCAGTTGAGAAATGCGTCAACTGTGGGGGCGAACACACGTCTTACTCTAGATCCTGTTCACGGTGGCAACTTGAAAAGCAAGTAACCACTCTTAAAATTAAAGAAAGTTTAACTTACCCTGAAGCTAGGCGTAAGGTAATGGCTCAGACTCCTACTCCTGGCATAACATATGCTTCAGTTGCACAAAGAGCATTTTGTGCAAACTGTTCTTGCACAAACTGCGGAAAAAATAACCCGACAACCAAACAGCACAAAGTGTCTTGTTCAGATACCGAACACTCCATAAGCAGTTCTCCTGAAACGCCTACAGTGTCAAAAAAGAAAAAGAAAAAAACTAAAAACGCGCTGACATTAAAACTTGCCAAACGTGGCCTAACATCACAAGATGTCCCGCAAAAGTTGAAAAAGTCAACAGTAAAAAATTCAGTCGCTTTCGGGCTTGCGACTCAAGGTAATGTCCATAAGCCCTTTGGCATGCCAAATAGCCCTGATATTAAACTACACCCTTCTGATAACGAGGATGACTTGGATATGAGTTGCGAGTATGAAGCAACTCAAACAAATAGTCCTAAAGCTTCTTCATCAAAACCGCTCTGTTAATGGGTACCTTCCTTTCTTGGAATTGTCGCGGCATTCGGTCTAAAATTCAGGACATCAAATCCATTTTTAATACTTTTCATCCTGTTTGTTTCGGTGTTCAAGAAACCTTCTTGACACCTAACATTCCACTTAAATTAAGAGGCTATAATTGTGTGCGGAAAGATACAGACACTGGATCTCGCAATTCAGGTGGTGTTTGTATCTTTACTTCAAATTTGTATCCTAGCACACCTCTTACTTTGCATACTCCTTTACAGGCTGTGGCTGTACAAGTTCACATACGAACTTTGATCACAGTCTGCTGTATTTACTTACCACCTCATTATGTTATATGTCAGCAAGAACTTGATAACTTAATAGACCAGCTTCCTTCCCCTTTCATTTTATTGGGCGACTTCAATGGACATAGTACTTTGTGGGGTTCGGATAGTACAAACTCTCGTGGTAGACAGATTGAGCAGTTTATTACTAATAACTGTCTCTGCCTGCTAAACAGCCGGGAGAAAACTTACTTCCACGAACCCACACGCAGCTTCCATACAATAGATCTGGCCATATGTACACCTGAACTGCTGCCATTTCTCACTCTAAAGGTTAGCAATAACCTATACGGCAGTGATCACTTCCCAGTTATTGTCTCCCACGCTGATGGTGGTGGTGAGACTCCTTGTCCATCAAGGTTCTTATTCAAACGGGCAGACTGGAATGCATTCGCAGAATTGGCAGATATTACAGAAACTATGGTTAGCACTTGTGACATCACAGAAGCAGTACAACATGTCATTGACAGCATAATAAATGCCGCAAATGCTACTATCCCAAAGACTTCCCCACGTTTAAGAAAATTCCGCAGACCGTGGTGGAATGAGGATTGCCGAGATAGTCATAAACAACAACAAAAATTGTGGAACATCTTTCGAAGGTACCCGACAACAGAAAATCTTGTTGCTTTTAAACGAGCCAAAGCCTTTGCTCGCCGAATTCGTCGTCGTAGTCAGAGGGAATCTTGGGTTAAATTCGTATCATCAATCACATCTTCCACCTCCAGTAAACATTTGTGGAGAAAAGTAAAGGCTGCTAATGGAATATATTAGGAAACCTCCATTCCTGTCTTAAATACAGGAAATAAGACGTATTCCGCCCCCTTAGATGTAGCTAATACTCTCGGTCAAGCATTTGCACAAGTTTCTGCATTAGATTCGTATAGTCCAACTTTTCTGGCAATTAAGAATCCCGCAGAGCGGTTGCGTCTGCGCTTTCATGATCGATGTCCTTCTCCCTATAACTGTGAATTCAAGATGTTTGAACTGCAAGTGGCCCTTTCTCAATCTCATGATACCAGTCCAGGGCCAGATGGGATCACCTATATTATGCTCCGACATTTGAATGCAACTTCCCTTTCGAATCTGCTTGCATTATTTAATAGAATATGGCTTGAACGGAAATATCCCTCACAATGGCGTGAAGCTATTGTGATCCCAATTTTAAAACCTGATAAGGAAACATCAAATCCTCTGAACTACAGACCAATTGCACTGACAAGTTGCCTTTGTAAGACATTTGAGCGCATGGTCAATGCACGTCTTGTATTTGAACTAGAGGAAAAAGGATGCATCACCCCGTTGCAGAGTGGTTTCCGTAGAGGTAGATCTACTTTCGACAACCTCATTTTGCTCGAAACCCAGATACGTAACGCTTTTGTTAGGAGGAATCACCTGGTCTCTATATTTTTTGATATTGAGAAGGCATACGACCGGGCATGGCGCTATGGTATACTTTCGACTCTTTATAACTTTGGTTTTAGGGGAAATCTCCCCATTTTTTTTTTACATAACTTTTTATCACATCGGACTTTTAGAGTCCGTATAGGCAACTTTTACTCTGATTCATTTGTTCAACCTGAGGGAGTACCACAGGGAAGTGTCCTCAGTGTTACACTTTTTACTGTGCATATTAGTCAGGTTTTATCTGTTTTACCATCATCTGTTCAGGGATCACTTTATGTTGATGATTTGCAAATAGCATGTCAAGGCAGCAATATGAGTTTAATCGAGAGACAATTACAAAATGCCGTTAATCAAGTAGTGGCTTGGTGCGATAAAAATGGGCATACTATCTCTCCTGAGAAGAGCCGGTGTGTTCATTTCTGTAGGAAAAGAAATATCCATTTAGACCCTGTCATTCAAATACGAAATACGCCCATCACAGTTGTAGATGAAATACGGTTTCTAGGAGTAATTTTTGATCGGAAACTCTCCTTTCTTCCTCATATTTTAAACCTTTGGAAGAAATGTGAGAAATCATTAAATATTTTGAAGGTGCTCTCAAAAACATCTTGGGGAGCGGATCGAACATCTCTGCTCCATATATACGAAGCACTTATCCTCTCTCGGATGGATTACGGGTGTATGGTGTATGGGTCAGCGCGTGCTTCTTTCCTGCGACGTTTGGACACCATTCACCATTCTGCGTTAAGGATTTGTTCCGGCGCATTTCGTACCTCTCCAGTAGAGAGCCTTTATGCTATTTGCTGCCAACTTCCTCTTGATTTAAGGCGTAAAAAATTATCTGCATGTTATTATTACCGCACAAAATCTTTGTCCAATCATCCTATCAGTAATCTAACGCTACCAGTCAGTCTTCGTAGACTGTATGATGCTCGTTCCTCTTGCACTCTTCCATTTAGTGAGAGAGCAAAAGTACTCTTACATGACTTGGGACTTTCAAATGTTATAATTAAGACTGTAGATTTATTTTGTTTTCCCCACTGGGATGTGCCACAGTTTTCTTACATGAATCCCTTTGCAGGATTTGATAAATCGTCAACTGATTCAATAATTTTTAAACGCCTGTTTTTGCATCATCGCTATCTGTATTCTTCTTTGGTACCAATTTTCACGGCTGGCTCAAAATCGGATGGTCATGTCGGTTCGGCATAATATTTCCATTTGATACACTGAGCTATCGTTTACATGATTGCTGTTCTGTATTTACTGCTGAGTTGATGGCAATTTCCTGTGCTCTGGAGAAAATTTTGACCTCTTCTCAGCGTAACTTCATTATTTATACCGATAGTATGAGTGCGTTGGAGACAGTCTCTCACTATAGCAATCGAATGCATCCGATTGCGATTAGAATTCTATTTACTTTGCATCTCCTGAAAAAAGAGGGTTTCCATATTCTGTTTAGTTGGGTACCGAGTCATGTAGGTATCTCAGGAAATGAAGAGGCTGACTTAGTGGCAAAATCTGCAAGATCTTTTTTGTCCGAAGGACTTCCATACTGTGACATTAAGAGGTCTTTAACTAAACATATTTATTCAACTTGGCAACTGGCATGGGATAGGCAGATTCAAAACAAACTTCATTCAGTGATGCCTACCATTGTTTTGTGGCCTGTTCTCCCAATACGAGAGTTAGATGTCAAGTTGACTCGCCTTCGTATAGGGCACACCCGTTTTACTCACCGTCACTTAATCCTTGGTAAAAGAGTGCCAATGTGTCCCACTTGTCAAGTTGGCTTTAGTGTTATGCATATATTAACTGAATGCCCTGATTTTGATGTTCAACGTCGTAAATTTTTTAATTCGTCTTCTATTAATTTACAGGACCTGGTGGGTGAAAAACACCATCCAAATATTTTTACATATTTAAAAGCTGTTGGTTTCATCAACTGCATTTGACGGTTTTTTTGCCTGTTTTTGAATTTTTGTTCAATGTGTCTTTGCATAATTTATTTTTGTATTTTTGACAAACATTCATCTACTTTTAAATTGATTTTTAATATTTGTAAGAACACATTCCGTGTAGTTTTAGCTGTACATTTGGCTCTCTTTTAAAGGTTTGTTTTAAATATCCCCTTATTTTACCATATGTTTGGCGCAGTATAGCCAAATATGGCTCTTGCGCCAGTAAACCATACAACAACAACAACAAAACAACTGAAGGGGAGATTTTTAACCATGCGATTAGTAATTAGATCCAATCCTGGTGCTTTTTTCCGCTTAGCGGACTTCATGTAATCCATGATTTCCGAAGGCCGGGCCGGTTCAAGGTCGTTTGCGTGTTCACTTGTAAAGAAACTCTCCTGCTGATCTTTGACAAATTGTGTCAGGGGGAGATTTGACAGGCACGCGTCACTGTGCGGGGCAAATTGCTGTTTGAGGCTATCGGCCAAAACTTCCGCCTTTTCAATGGGAGCGAGAGCGAGCTCCCCCGTTTCCCCTTCAGAGGGGGGACCGGGGTGAATGGTTTCCTAAGGAATGAAGTGCGTCTCCACACTCCATTAGCGTCCATTGTGTTGATGTCCTCCGCTCGCCGGCGCTCTAAGTGTTCTATTGTCATCTCTCTTATCTCATCCTGGGTTCTGCGAAGTTTGCGTCTCACTGCCGGGTCGCGAGAACGCTGCCAAACTCTTTCAGATAATTTCGCAGTTTAATTTTGGTTTTGATTTCTAAAGGAAGCTGTTCTGGAGGATTTTTAAATTTTGGTTTTGAGGCTTCTGCGAGCACCTCCGTGAGAATTTTTCCTAAACATCCAACTGCATTCTCTGCGTCATCATTGCTATGAATTGTGAGGGGGGGAAGGGGTTTTGATTTTAAAATATGCCGAAAGTTCTCCCAGTTGGTGGAGAATAGTGCTGGGGAATTTAGAGAAAAGTTTCCAGTATTAAAAGTCATAACTACTGGAAGGTGATCTGAGTCGAGACAATTTAGAACTGTAATTTGAGAGTTAAAAGGAATTCGCTTTAATATTGCGAAATCTATGACGGAATCATTTGAACCTATTTCATTAATGTGAGTGGGGAGCCAAAACCTTGATTCCGTCCTGACTAGTTACAAAATTAAACAACTCTTTACCATATTTGGTAGTTTGGTAATTGTTCCAAGCGATATGTCCTGCGTTCATATCGCCCGCAATGATGACGTTTTGGCCTAAATTTAAAAGTTTTTTCAAATCCTCCAGAGGGAACCTGTACGCACCCGCCGAACGTACATAAGCTGACACAATTTTGAGAGGGGGGATGTTTCCTAACTTTACCTCGATAATTGACGCGTCCATTCTCTAAAACGGGGGTGGGAATGACGTGATGAGCAATTATCGATTTGACGTAAATACAAGTACCTCTGTGAATGCGCTGCTCATTGTTCCTATCTACGGTTCTACTGGCTTCATAGACCCGATAATTTGCGATTTGCCCGGAGTACACCCGGGCGTGTACTCCGGGGGGAGTCGGGTTTCTTGAACCAAGAACACATCAAGATTCTGCTCAAGAACAAAGTCACGTACTTCGGCGATTCTGGGACGCAAACTAGCAGCGTTCCAGGTGCAAACTTTTAGATTATGCAAGTTTATTACGTTTGATCGATTGAACGCTATTGTTGTTGGGGAACGTAACTAAGATTGACGTATTGCTCAAAAAGGAAATACGCCATATCAGCACCGTGGGATGCAGTACGGATTGCTGGGAGAGCTTTTCTAAAAGCTTGGAGTAAAAGAGGGGCGTCGCACCAATCTTCCCTCATTATTGTACCGAGACCTGAAAAGATGTCGGTAAAAATTTTGGAATTTACGGCATCCGCTGGGACCGACTGATTTGGAATAGAATTCGTAACACCTGAGGTGGTTGGTTCTCGCTCCGCTGGGATATCTAATGGAGGAAATTCTGTCTCCTTATTAGTTAGCATATTGGAAAACGACACTTTTTCGTCCACTTTCCGGTAATTTTTCTGAGGTCGAGTTGTCCTGGGTGCATCCCAAATGGATTGGGTGGGCCGGTTTTTTAAAAAGTTAGCAGTGGCGTTTTTTCTGCCACTTGGTTTAGGGAAACGGGGGCATTGGCGCCAGTTCGCCGCATGATCGCCTGCACAGTTAGCACATTTTAGTTTATCCTCGTAGGCTAAAGGACAATCTTTAGCCCTGTGAGGTCCTGCACATTTGACACACCTAACAGGTAATTTGCATGCCTCAGAGCTATGGAAAAAATCCTGACACCGCCAGCATTGTGAAGGCCCCTTCCTACCTCTGTACCGCTCAACTGAGATTTTAGTGCCAAACATCTCAGTGAGCGTGTAGACCGTGTCAGACAGAGTGCCGTTTGCTATTTGCACATAGAATAACGGCATTGGTGTTTTAGTTTGGAATTTTGACAGTTGAGTAATACTAACAACTGTGAAGCCTTCCCTTTCTAATTCCTCTTTAATTTCCTCAATAGGAGTGCAGGCAGGAAGTCCTCGAAGTACGACCTTTATGGGCCTATCCGTTTTTAACATAAATGTTTTAAACTCAGCACCCTGATCTTCGAGGAGGTGAGAAAGGCTTCGGTGCTCGTCCTCAGTCTCAACAGTTAATTTTAGAAATTTATTGCTCATTGATGATTTGAGCGATGGGGCCTCCAATCGTAAAATATTTAGCATTACTTTGAAATCTAATCTAGGGGTAACGAAGAAGGGCGGTATTCTTCGTTTGGGTTGTGCAGGCGCTGCCTCAGCATCGACACCTCGTTGTCTAGTACAACCTCTTCGATTCCTTCAGGTTGGGTTGAAATTTTTATATTATTGTTATCAATTTTTAAGTTTTTAACTTTTCTTATCAAATGGGCTGAAGGGGCTGCAAAGCCATCTTCATCTACTGTGCGCTTTTTAGCACTACTTTTTACATCATTAATGGAATTATTTTCCTTAGAGTTTCTATTTATAACATCTATATTTAGTCGCTTTTTAGGCGATTGCTTTTTGTTAGTGACTTCATTAGAGGTTGTACTAGCCTCTTTGCTTTTTTAAAATTTAGTTACTATATCATTCACCTCCTTAATGGTGGCTGGTAGTTTGAAAAGGGGGATCCCTAGGTTGCTTAATAATTGGTTTAATACAGAGCTCACCTGTGAGATCTTCAGAACCTGCCGCCGCTCCTCCGTTTCTTCATTGTGGCATCTCAATGCAGCCGCCCAGCTTCCCATTGTGTTTCTGGTGGCGATGGCTTGAATAATGGCCAGGTGGTGCGTGAAGATGTACTCCTCTGTGATGGTAATTGAGGAGGGGGACACCGGTCTCATTGTGTCCGACCCTTTCTTTTCATCTTCATTCTTCTCTTCTCCCCGGTCTTGCTGGGGGGTGGTCATTCTGCTACTGGTTCCACCGGAACCTCCATCTCTTCACTAGAAGACTCCTCACTGCTAGTTTCCGGAAGGCCCTGAAAAGGACTCGTTCCAGTAAGCTGCCTGGGAGCTGAATTCTTCCGCCTACTCTTCTTCTTCTTTTCCGTCGAAGACGGAGCCTCGTTTTCAAGCGTCATATTCCTATGGAAGGTCAGGAGATGGTTGACGGGGCTTCTAGCCCCGGCTGGGGCTTATCCCCGGTCTGACAAATGGATAAAGCATGGCTGTAAATAGCTTGCCCTGGTATCTTTTGCAGTATGGCTAGATGTTAACAGTTCAAGAGCCAAGTCGTGAATGAGCATCTGGTTCTTGTAGAATCAGTCACTGAGGTGGTAGGGTGAGGTAGCATGTGCCAGGAATCCTTGTGATTGGTTTAGAGGTTAGGTGTAGGTGCGGGGGTATGCCGCCGTGGAAAAGTTTTTAGAACTATTTTAGATATTTTGGTTAAGAATCAGTTTAAAGTAGAATATTTCTAGGTCTTTTAATTTTAATGGATGGAGAATATTTCGGAATTTCTGCTATAGCTGGATTATCAATTAGTTCTAGGTTATTGAAAAATTTAAGAGAGAGTTTTGCTATGAATTTCTTGAGTGGAGGGTAGTCCAAACATTGGTACATGTTTGTTGTTGACATAAAATATCTGAGTTTACAAATATTACGGATGACATTATTTTGCAGTTTTTCAATTAAATAAAGATTCGATTTGGCGGCATAACCCCATACAGGGCAGGCATAAGTTAGTACTGGACGCAAATAGGCGGTGTAAATAAGCATTTTGTTTTGTCTACTCATTTTTGAGTTTCGAGAAATTAGGGGGTAAAATTTACGAGTTAGGTCTCGAAACTTTTTGGTTACATAAATAAAATGGGGTTTCCAAGTTAATTTACTGTCTAATATTACTCCTAAGTACTTACATTCCTTAGACCACGGGATTGTCTGATTTTTAATTTTAACAGGGGGATATGATTTATTAATGTTATTTTTACTAAAAAAAGATTGCTTCAGTTTTACTGGCGTTAATTTCTATTTTCCAATTTACGAACCAGTCTTCAAGAGCTTTAAGGTGTCTATTTAACGCGATAGTGATATAGTTAGGATTTTTATTTTTTGCTAGTATTGCAGTATCGTCAGCGTACATACACAGCATAGTGTTAAATTGTTTGGGGATGTCATTTATAAATAGGGTAAAGAGAATTGGACCTAGCTTCGATACTTGTGGTACTCCTGCCTGATTGGGTTTAATATCTGAGTATTCATGATTTACTCTGATTTTAAAGGATCTGAAGCTAAGGTACGATGTTATAATTTTGACTAGGTGCGGGGGGGTTTTGTAGTTTATGAGTTTGTAAATAAGGCCTTCTTGCCAAACTCTGTCAAAAGCTTTCTGGATGTCTAAAAATACAGCTGCAGTTTTTTGTTTATTTTCGAATCCTTGTTCGATATATTCTATTGCTCTAAGTAGTTGATGGGTGGTGGAGAGATTTTTGCGAAAGCCAAATTGTTCAGGGGTGAGAATATTATTTTTATCTAGGTGGGAGTTTAATCGATTAAGAATAATTTGTTCGGCTATTTTACTTACTGAGGGGAGTAGGGATATGGGTCTGTAGCTAGTTGGGTCAGTTGGATCTTTACCAGGTTTAATAATGGGGATGACTGCAGCTGTTTTCCAAATTGACGGGAAGTATCCAAATATTAAGCTACTATGAATTATATTGATTAAGAATTTTTGAAAGTTATCTGGTAGAAGTTTAAGCATTTTATTATTAATATCGTCTAGTCCGGGTGCTTTTTTAACATTTAGTTTGCTGATTATGTCATTAAGTTCCTTTTGCGTGGGGGGAGCTATATCATGAAATTTGGTAGGTAGCGCGTCGTGAAAGCCTTTGACAGTATTATTTACAGTTTTTTCTGTGATCGGATCTCCTATATTATTTATCTGGAATTGTTTCTCAAGGCTATCCGCCAAGCAGTTTGCTTTTTCATTGTCATTAATTGCAATACTAGCTGGGCCTTTAAGGGCCGGAATATTGTGTTTTTTACTCTTAAAAGTTTTTACTAGCTTCCAGATAGAGCCATCTTTCTTAGTTTACATTAATTAGTTTGTTTACAAATTCAGCGTTTTGTAGTTTTGTATTTAGTTTCGTTATTTCTTTATTTAATCTGTTTAGAAAACTCTTGAAGTCTGGGTCTCTAGTATTTTGAAAAAAATTTCTGGCAATATTCCTGTCCCTTATTAAAACACGTAATTTAGAGTCAATATATTTTTGATTATTAGTAACGGGGGTGGATGCAAGATTTTTAGCATTTATGATGTGAGTTTCAAATATTTTTGCAAGGTGATCAATTTTATTGATATCGGAGAATTCATTAATATCGGGCATCGGTATTTGGTAGGGAATATTTAAAAAAGAAATTTAGCATTACGGGGTTATGGTCCGAGCTGAGCTCTGGTAATGAGATAATTTCATAAGGGAACAGGAAATTTTTGGTTAGCGTTAGATCAAGGGTGTTAGCAGTATCCGGACCAAATCTAGTGGGAGTAGATGGTGCAATTATTTCAAGCCCGGCCTGGAGGGCGAAGGATTTTAGAGCATTTCCTTTAGCGCAGTTGTAATTACAACCCCAACTTAAGTGGTGTGAATTAAAATCACCGCAGAATATTATGTTATTTCCTGTTTTTGTTAAGATTTCCATATCTAGGATTAGGTTAGTTGCATTCACACCTGGGGGTACATAAGTTGAAATAATGGTGATGGGTTCCTGGTTTTTAATATTAATTTTTACCACGCAGGCTTCTATTTCTTGTATCAATGTTGGGGGGACCTCGTTATGGGGTAATCCGTTTTTGATGAAAATTGCGGTACCTCCTCCCTGCTGATTTGATCTGTAGCTATAGTAAGCATGATAGTTTGCCAGAAAATTTTTTCTTTGTGGTCTAAGGTGGGTTTCCTGAATTAAAATGATATCGGGGTTATACTTATTTACAAAGTGACGAAAGTCAATTGTTTTATTATTAATGCCATTTGCGTTCCAGTAAACTAACCTCAGGCTATTACAGGTGAATTATTATTTGTTTGTATTTTGACCTGGGGGAGTTAAAGCGTCGGCAACCATTTGGATTTTCATTAATGGATCTGTTACATGTTTAAGTTGCCTGAGAACTGTAAAGAGTGATGGGAATTCATTCATTAGTTTTTTGAGTTCTCTCATAGCTTCCATGAACTCGAGGAAGTCATTATTCATGGCAGGTGCTGATTTGTTTACGTTTGCCTACTGACAGCTAGTTGATTGATTTATTGGTTTTGGCAGCTCTAGTGGCGCCATCTCGGGTTGAGTGTTAGCGGACAAAAGTCCAGCGAAAGTTAGGCCGGGTTTAATTAATGACTGGGACTTTGCGAAGTATCTTTCTCTATTATTTTTTGCGGATTGAATTTTAGGGAACTCTTTGCAGCCTCTGTAGGACGCTATGTGCCCTTTCTCATGACACTTTATGCATTTAGGCTCCTCTATTTTTTCTTTGATATCGCAATTGCTCGTCTCATGGTCCTTCCCGCATTTGAGACACCTAGGTTTGATTCCACAGTTATTAGAGCTGTGATGGAAGTAATTACACCTATAACATTGGGTGACCATGCTTCTTCCTTTGTATGGCTCAACAGTGATAGATAAATATTCTATATGTTGGATCTTATAAATCTCATCCTCTTTGCCGTTTTTGTTTAACTCTATCAAGTAGAATGGTAGGGGTCTTTTTGTGCGATATTGAGTTAATTGTACTGTTTTGTTTATGCTGAATCCTAATTGTCTGAGCTGGTGTTCAATAATATTCTTATCGTAGTCGATAGGAAGGCCTTTAATTACGACCTTTAGGGGCCTTTTGTTTTTGGGGGTGATAATGTAAAAATCATATCCTTGGGATTTGCATCTATTTTGAATGAGTTGGTACTGTTCTATGGTTTGGGGGTAGATTTTTATGTAACCCTGGTTAAGTTTGTTTGTTGTCCTTCCGCATGATTTACTGATATCTGCTAGAATTTCTTTAAAGCTAGTACAATATTTTAGCATGATAGGAGGAATTTTTTCATTTTCGTTTTTATTTGATTTTTGATTACCCTCATCTTGTATGCTATTTAGCACTTGAAATTTATTGTTCGTACTAGTTATTGCTACTGGGGGGGCTGGTCTATTTTTTGCAATTTTTCTTTTAGTGGGGGAATTAAAATCATCATTGTCTAATGGAAGATTATAAAATTGTTCCGGGTTTTTGGGGTAAATACAAAAAGAGTCCTGACACTGGCTAGATGTAATAGAAAGCATCTTACCCTTTAGCACCTCCAACTCTGTAATTTCCTAGACCGGGTAATTCCTATGGAAGCTAACGTTGAACTCCTTAAGAGATTATTAAGGACCGGGCCCAGTTTGGACCCTTGTGGAACTCCTGCTCTGATTGGCTTAGTGTCTGAGAGGGTCTGATTCACCCTCACTTTGAATGTTCGATCGGTGAGGTAGGATTCTAAGACACGGATCAGGTAACCTGGTACCTGATTCACGATTAACTTATATATGAGTCCTTGCACCCACACTCGATCGAATGCCTTTTGTATATCAAGGAAGACGGCTCCTGTTTTTTGTTTATTGGCAAATCCTTCCGTGATATATTCTGTGAATCTGATGAGTTGATGTGTCGTTGAGAGGTTAGGTCTAAACCCAAATTGTTCAGGACACAATATGTTTTTCTCATTTAGGTGTTGGTTAAGTCTCCTTAGTATTACGATTTCAGCAATTTTGCTTAGAGTCGTTAAAAGTGAAATGGGTCGGTAGCTAGAAGGATTTGTGAGGTCTTTTCCAGGTTTGTAAATTGGGACCCCCGTTGCCGTCTTCCAACGTGTTGAGAAGTGGCCTACTTCCAAAATCTTTTGAATTAATAGTGTGTATATTAGAATAATATTAACTGGGAGTTTTCTCACAATTTTATTTGTAATGTTGTCATGTCCGGGTGTTTTGTTGGTTTTTAAGTTCTTTATTTCAGTTAATATTTCAGATGGCAGAATAGGCTCAAAGACTGTTTGTTTACATTCTAGTGGCGCCATCTGTATGTTGTGGAAGTTATCTAAGGTTTCTCCGACCTTGGATTCAGTTTTCGCGTGTGTTAAATTGTTTAATTTAAATTTTGTCTCCAGACTATCCGCCAGGCAATTTGCTTTATCAAGGTCGGTTTGCGCGATACTGGCAGGACCATTAAGGGTCAGAATGTTGTATGCTTTCTTTTTGAAGGGTTTCACAAAGTCCCAAATATCCACGTTCTCGTTGTTTAAGTTTATTAGCTTATTCGTGAGCTCATTTATCCTTATCTTTTCATCTAATTTATTAATTTGTTTATTTAGCTTGTTTAATTCTGCTTTTAGCAATGGGCATTTATTTCTTTGGTATAGCTTTCTAACTTGGTTTCTTTCTTTATTTAACTTTTTAATCTCCGGATCAAAGTGAGTTTTTTGGGGCCTGATCGGGGTGGAGTTTTTGATTCTGGCTGATTGGATTTTCGTTTCTATTTCCTCGGTGAGTCTATCTATTTCATTCGGTGATGTGAGGTTATTGGCGTTGAAGAAGGTTTGCATTAATTCATTCTTGAAATTTTTCCAGTTTGTTCTGAGTTTGCTATTTTGGTTAGGTAAGTGGTATCTAAAATAGAAGTTAAGAGCGACCGGATTGTGGTCAGAGCTCATTTCGGGAATTGGCCAACCGATATTGTTTTGGCAGGAGTACCCAGGCTCTAGGCCTATAAACTCCATCCTAGGATTGCTGGAAAAAAAAAGTTCCTTAACATATAAACTAACTTAATGCTATTGTGCTTTGTTAATGTGGGAAAAAAAAGACTTTTACTTAAGATGGAAAATTTATAAAAAATAAATTTGTTGCTTTCAATTAATATATATATATATATATATATATATATATATAAAAGGAAAAGGGTTAGTTCAGTGTTATTAATTTAATTTAGTTTGTCCTTGGAGGGCAGTGGGGGATTCCCCATGCCATTATATGGCTGGCACATCGTCTGCCTCCTGGCCAGGAGTGGGAATGACAAGTCGAGGGGGGCCTTTGACAGCTGCATCAATCACTTCTTCCTTTCTTCAGTGCCACCCTTTACGTTCAAGGTCTTGAAGAAGTTCTCTTCCCTTGCTTTTTTTTTCTTTTCTTAGTTTTCTTTTCCTTTTTTTTCTTAGTTAACTTTGATTTTGGATAAGGCGCCGAGGTCTTCTCTTATTTTTTGGGTTGTTAGGGTCGTACCGGGGGATGGAGATTATTGTGTTATTGTCCATATTATCTATTCGCTGGAAGAAGGTTGTTGAAAGTTTTTTGATGAATTCTTCTATTGTAGTTATTTGGAGGTCTTTGCGAATATTGTTGTTGCGTACGAACCATGGCATTCCAGAAATTTGTCTGAGTGATGAATTTTGGAGAATTTCTAGTCTATTTATTTGGGATTTAGCTGCTGCTCCCCAGATTGGTGCCGCATAGGTAATTTGAGGTCTTAGGATTGCTTTGTAGATGAGTAGTTTATTTTTAACAGAGAGTTTTGATCTATTGTTTAGGAGAGGGTTAAGTCTTGCTTTGATTTGTTTGAACTTTTTTGCAATGCTATTGATATGCTGTGAGTAAGTTAATTTTTGGTCTAGATGCACTCCCAGGTATTTGGTTTCTGAATTCCAGGCTATTGCAGTTTTGTTGAGAATTGGAGGCGTAGTGGTATTATTTCTTTTTCTCGTGAACATAATTGCTTGACTTTTGTCAGCGTTTACTTTTATTTTCCATTTTGTGAGCCATGGTTCGTGTTCTTGGAGGTGGTTATTTAGGTCGTTTGCTATTGTTTGTTGGTTCTTGTTAGTACTTAAGATTGCGGTGTCGTCAGCGAATAGATAAAGTTGGGTTCTTGAGGATCGGGCTATGTCATTTATGTAGATGTTAAAACATAGAGGCGCCAGTATTGAACCCTGGGCTACACCTGCTTGAATTGGTATTATGGTTGACAGTTGCTTTCCCACTTTAACTCTGAAAGTTCTGTTGGTGACGTAGGTTGCTAGAAGTTAGGTGAGTGGGTCAGGGACGCCAATTTTTAAGAATTTGTATATTAGTCCTATTGGCCACACTTTATCGAAGGCTTTCGCCACATCGAGGAAGACTGCTCCAGTGTCCATACCCTCAGACCACCCTTGTCTGATTATTTCCGTCATTCTTAGTAATTGTGCAGTGGTGGAATACTTATCTTTAAATCCAAATTGGTATAGGATGAGTTTATTTTCGACTATTGGCTTGAGTCTATTGAGGATAATTTTTTCAGCAATTTTGCTTAATGAAGAGAGAAGGCTAATTGGTCTGTAATTAGTTGGGTTGAATGGGTCTTTGTCCGGTTTATGGATCGGGATGACTATTGCTCTTTTCCAGTAACATGGGAAGTAGTGAAGTTTTAGGATGGCATTAATGAGTTTGGTGAGGTGGATAATTAGTTTACTTGGGAGGTTTTTGATCATTTCATTAGTTACCCCATCTTCGCCCGGACTTTTCTTTTTTTTGTAGCCTTAATTGCTTCGATTACTTCTTTTGGGTCCGTTGGGTCTATGGATGTTGTAATTTTTTTCCTTATAAATTGCCTGACTATTGTTCTGATTTTTCTATCGTGCGGTTTATTCGTAATTTTATTAATTTTGAATTGGTCTTCTAGGTTTCTTCTGATTTATTCCGCTTTCTCCGCATCACTGTAGGCTATTGTGTTGATACCTCTAAGAGGGGGAATTTTGAATTGATTGTTTGTAAATTTTCTAGTTAGTTTCCAGATTGATTGGTCTTCGTTGGAGGCATTTTCTATTGTATGGGTCCAGGTTTCGTTGTTATGATTTTCCCACATTTTTCTTAGTTTATTTCTTGCTCTATTAAGGTTTTTTTTGTCTTGCTGGTTTCTTGTATTTTGCCATATTTTTCTTAGCTTGTTTTTAAGTGCGGTTTGGTGCTTGATTTCCGGGGGGGTTTCGTATATGGAGGTTTCAATTAATTTGGCAGTTTCCTGGTAGGCGTTAATTATGTCTGATGCAGTTTTCTTGGATTCTATCTCAATTTCTATTGCGGAATTAATTTCTTGCGGGTAGTTGCTGTTGGTTGTTAGGTGTTCTCTAAATCTCTTCCAATTGGGGCGGAGTCTGTGAGTTTCATTCTTATTGATTTGACTGATATTTATTTTAAGAAGGATTGGGAGGTGATCGCTTGAGAGTTCATTCAGGGTTTCTATTGAGGTGATGAAGTTCATGTTACGGGCTATTGCAAAGTGTATTGTAGTTTCACTGTTAGAGGTGTATCTTGTTGGGTTGTCCGGGGCTATTATCTTCATTTTTAGTTTTCGGGTGAATGAGATGAGGTTGACTCCCTGGGGGTTAGCTCTCTCGCAGTTCCATTGTCTGTGCTTGGCATTGAGGTCGCCTATTATGAGGGTTGAGTAGTTCGTCTGAATGAGGGCTTCAATGTCCAAGGTGAATGCGGTGTTGCAGGCTGGGGGGATGTAAGTAGAAATGATGTTTAGAGAGTCTTGATTTCCCGGGATATTGAGTTTAATTATGGTGGCTTCGATGTGTCTGAGGGTAGGTGTGGGATAGTGGGTGTATGGACTACACCCACTATCCCACACCTACAGTGGAATTGCTGCGGTTATTGTCTTCAGGTGATTAAGTAATTTAAATATATCTGCCAGGTCTTGGTTGTTATCGGAAATTTGGGCTATTGCTTCTGTATGATTAATGGCTGGTGCGGTGTGGAGTTTAGGACGAGCTGGGTTTTGTTGAGGTGCGGGTTTTTTAAATAATGATGCAAATGATTTGCCTTGTTCAATTGTTCTATTAATTAATTTTGGAAACTTCGGGCATCCTCTGTACGAAGCGGTGTGGGGTCCTCCACAGTTTGCACATTTCTTTTGGGGGTTCTCTTCTTTTTTCTGCGGGCAGGTCCGTGAATCATGGTTTTCGGCTCAGATTACACATCTCTCTTGCATTCTGCAATTCTGACTGACGTGCGAGAATGATTGGCATTTGTAACATTGCCCCACTGATTTCCTGACATATTTTTCAACTTTTATTACCATATACAAGAGGGTGTTTTCGTTGTAGATATTTTGAAGGTTTTCGGTTTTAAATAGATGTACTTGAAATATTGGTAGGGGTTGTTTGGTTCGGAATTGTTTAAGCTGGTTTACCCGGTTGACCCTGTACCCTTTCTTTGTTAGTTCATCTTTTATTTCATCTGTTGGGGTGTCTATTGGGAGTCCCTTTATTACGACTTTTGTGGGTTTCTCCGCTCTGCTTGCAATAACATAATACTCGATTTTTTCGTCGTCAAAATATTTGGTTAATTTGCGGTGATCCTCCGTGGATTCACAAAAGAGGTGGAAGAATTCGCCTGAGGGCTTAGCCTTACATTTGATATTGTGTACTTCATTAAGTCTTTGTAGAATTATTTTGTAGTTGTTCGTTCTCTTGAAGACTATTGGGGGAATGGTGGGGTCTACTGTTTTATTATTTTCTTCCGTCGCGTTTTTTTTCAACTTCCCCTTCTAATAGACTGAATTTATTTTTTAACTTAATTTCTTCAGGCTTATTCATTCGGAATTTTTGGAGGGTTTTGCCCTCGTCTGAGATGGCTCTTTTATGCCTGCTTCTTTGGGTTTGAAACCCTTCATTATCGGCGTCTATCTCTATTATTTCTTCTTCGCCATTAAAGATTGCCGGATTACTAGTTTGGACTTTGTTAGTTTTCCTTGCTTTCTTTACGTTAACTTTTTTGCTCTCCTCTGGGTCTTCGTGGACAATTATTTCCATATTTTCTAGTTTGGGGTTTCCCTCACTGTCTGTGTGGTTAATTGTTAGTACCTCACATGGGGGGGGGTGTTATTTTGCACAATAGCATAGTTAGTCAATGAAAGGAACTTACCATCGACGTCTCACCCGCTTGCAATAGGTCCAATGCTTCTTTAAACCTCACTACTAACTCCTGCGTTTTCGACTTAAAAGAAGGATCTGAGTATTCTATAGCCATCAGAGAATGAATTTTAGGAATAGTTAGAGTATCCTCGAGGTAAAATTTCGTGAATTGATTCAATATGAAATGGATAGAAAAAATTTTTGACTATTGCAAGATTAATGGTGGATGTCGAGCTACGTCCAATTCTGGTTGGTTCGTTAGGGAACAATACTTCGAGTCCTGCGTTGTCTACGAAGTGTCTCAACGTGCTGCCTCTTGGTGTGTTTTGTTGACAGTTCCATGTCGTGTGGTGGGCATTAAAGTCTCCACCAATCACGTGTTTAGTTTCTAGCTGTATTAGATTTTCTATATCAAAGATGAAAAGGTTGTAATCTGATTTCGGCGGTACATATATTGATGCTACATTGAACGGTTCGTGGTTTTTGAGGGTTATTTTTACTATGATTGCTTCTATTTGTTGGAGGTGGGGGGAACTATTGGATGATGTGGGATCTCAGATTTAATTAGAATTGCAGTTCCTCCACCAGTTTTGCTTCCTTCTGTTGGTACTCGGTAGCTATAATAGCCTAAATAGTTAGGAATCCTAATTTTTTGCCCGGGTCTCAAGTGGGTCTCTTGTAATAGAATGATATCGGGGTTATGCTTATTTATGAACAGTTTAAGCTCGGTTGTTTTTTGCTTTGTCCCATTTGCGTTCCAGTAAATAATTCTAAGAGTGCACGCAGAGAACGCAACTAATTAGGTTGGGCACTGGCATGCGAGAAGGCTTGGAGTAGTATTTGTAGTTTGTCTATGGGCGTATTTGCACCTCTAAGGTTCTGTGCTAACTGTTTTATGTCTGGAATTTGACTGAACATATTTTTTATTTCTCCAATTATTTCAAAAATGGTAGAGATTTCACCTCCGTCTGCCAGAACCGTATTGTTTACATTGCTGGTGCTTTGTTTACATGCATCGTTGTTTGGTGTCTCCTGTGGCGCCATCTGTTGGGCAGGTTGGTTACTAATTAGTTGTGCGTAACTTACGTTATTTCTGATTAAGGATTTATTTGCGTTGAAGCTAGGTCTATTGAAATTTACATTATTTCTGTTGCTTATTTTATTGGTCAGCTTTGGAAATAGCTCGCAGCCTCTATACGCCGCTGTATGACCCTCCTTGTTACAGTTTATGCACCTGGAGGTTGTTATTTTTTCTTTAATGTTGCAGTCTTTTGTTTCGTGATTTTTGGCACATTTAAGGCAGCGGGGTTTCATGCCACAATTTTCTGCTGTATGTCCAAACCCATTGCATCTAAAGCATTGCGCCACGGTATTTCTTCCCCTATATTCTTCTACTGTTATTTTTAAGTATCTCATTTTTTTCTAATTTATATATGTCAGCAACATTTGGGGTTCTATTAAGCTCTACCAGGTACAGTGGAAGTGGGATGCGCGTTTTTGCTTGTGTCATCCTGATTACTTTATGGACACTAAAACCCTTGCCTGTCAGTTGTTCTTCAATATCGGCAATGATGTGCTCGACGTGTAATCCTTTTATTACAACTTTTACCGGCCGGTTTGTATTCGGTATTCTTTTAAAGTAATATAATTGTACCCATTGTTTGGCGCAGTATAGTCAACATCATGGCTCTTGAGCCAAAAAACCCTAAACTAAACTAAACTAAACCGGCCGGTTTGCTTTCGGTGGGATGACATAAAATTCTATGTTGTTTTCTCTGCAGCACTCTTGTATTAATTTATGATTTTCTATTGTATCATTAAATAATTTAATGTAACCGTTACCTAGTTTTGCCTCTGTTACGTGTGCCTTGCTATCAATAAGCTCAATTACTTTGTCATAATCTTTGACGAATTTAAGCATGATCGGGGGTATTTTTCCACAATTACATTTGGGTTAATTTCATTTTTATCATTTTCATTTTCTAGACTTTGATATTTATTGCTAGTTTCAATTGGTTTTTGGTTTAAATTGGTTTGTTTATTTTTTGCTACTTTCCTTTTTGTGACTTCTTGGAAGCCGTCATTAAGTTTAGGGAAGTTATTATTTTTTCTAAAAAATGCGCATCTCTCTGGGCGTTCAAAAAATAAATTTTTTATCGAACCTTTCAGGTGCTCCATCTTTTCCTCCAGGGTATCTCTCATCTGTCGGGTCGAATTGTAAATGGCATTTTGTGGGTCGGCGCATTCGCTTTCTAGTAGTGTTAGCCTTTTGGCCAGGCACTCTTGTTCAAGGCGGTGGAACTCCAACCCTATCTCCAGCTCTTTTTTCTTGGCGCAACTATAGCAATACATTTCTTGTTGAGGAATCTCCTCAACCTGCATTCCTTCTACCCCCTTGCATAGCCGTTTAGACGGCTCCTCACCATCGGACTTCTCTCCGTCCATCGCCCCCTTCCAAAACAAATCCTAATAAGAACGTGTTGGGAGCAAAAAAAATCAAAGTTCGTTTAGTATCAGAGTAGAGACAAGACACGTCCTGTCCCTTGCACAGATCCCAAGCGAAGCTGCTGGCTTTTTCCGGTAGGTTTCAACTTTTATTCGAAGATGCAGAAGATATCTTTCATTGTAGATGTTCTCAGATTTTGCTTCTTTTTTCAGATCTAATAGGAAGATTGGGTACAGGGAGTTCTGTCTATAATTTCTGAGTTGGGAGATACGGCTTACGTTGTAACCTTTCTCTGTCAGGGCAAGTCTGATTTCTTCTTTGTCGGCGCTTCCGGGGAGACCCTTGATGATGACTTTGAGTGGTCTGCTTTCAGATGTTTCTGTGAGGATATATTCTTCCATCAGTTCGTCTAGCAACTTGATAATTTCGGCCCTTTGCTCGTTGGTGGATGGCTGTATGGAAATTGCGTTATTGATAATTCTATTTTCAGACTCTGGGAAATTTCTATGGAGTTGCTGGAGGGTCAGGTTATAATGATCCGAAAGTTTAAGGCTTATTGTTTGGACTTTGACAGCTTCATTTTCTTTCTGTTGCAGAATCTCAAATTTGTTGTTAGTAGGGAGGTCATATGTCTTGTTGTTTTCGGGGGTAGGACTTTTTGCCGCTTTTCTTGGTGATACTACTTTGAAACCATCATCGTCTATTTTTCTTTTAAGTTTTGGGGTTTCTTCATGTTGCGGGGAGTCGTTAGTCGAGTTTTTTCTTTTAGGTTTAGGTACATTTTCAGGCGCAGGTTCGGTGTCCATATGGAGGTCTATGTCAGGGTGCTCGGGGCAGTTTTTCATTCTGCAATGGCCGACGATTGAAAGGAAGTCTAGTGTGCTTTCCATGTCTTCATTAAGCTTCATCAGGACGTCTTTCTGATGTGAATAGTAGGGTGTAAGCTCTTGCGTTTTATGTTCTAGATTTCTGAGAGTACGCTGTACCTTCTCAATTTCTCTTTCGTTATCTTTTATCTTTTGTTCATTATATTGCAGGAAGTTGCAAATGTCGCTTGCATTGTCTGGGTGGACCGTACAATTGGGGAGAACACATGGCATGACAGAATCTAAGTCGACTCCAAAGAGTTTAAGCATTTCTTTTTGTGCCCTTTTCTCTTTTTCTTCGGGTGGTTTGTTTCCAAACCATTTGGCTGTTGTCTCATTGATGCTCGTAAAATCTTTGCAAATACTTCTAAGCTTAGCGAGTCTGCTAGCATAATTGCTGCTCGACGCTCGGCTCGAGAGAGTGCAATCTGAACGACCGTCTTCCTCTATGGCTAAAGACGACTGAGACAAAAATACTGAAGTACAACGTGGACTGAGAATATGCTGTTATTTATTTAAGAGGAACAATTAATTTTATGAGGTTATCTATTAAATTAGATGTAGTTATAGCAGAATATTGCGGGATCTTCTAATTTTAGGGTCTGGAGTGTATTTAGTTATGTTTAAGATTGCTTCATTTTCATGCATATCAAGATTCTGAAAAAAGTTTTTGGCCAATTTTTTAATGAACTCTTTAAGGGGGGGGGAATTTAAGAGCTTTATACATATCAGTGTTAGGCATGTACCAGTGGCATTTACAAAATCTTCTAATTAAGTTGTTTTGCTGTACTTCAATAATTCTTAAATTAGATTTAGCAGCATATCCCCACACCGGACAAGCATATGTTAATACTGGACGCAGGTAGGCAGAGTAAATAAGCATTTTGTAATCTCTATGCATTTTGGAGTCTCGAGAAATTAAGGGATAAAATTTACGGGTTAGGTCTCGAAACTTGTTTTTAAGATAAATAAAATGCGGCCTCCACGTTAATTTCTGATCTAAAATAACTCCTAAGTATTTACATTCCTTAGACCACGGAATAATTTGATTTTTAATTTTAATAGGCCTGTAAGATTTATTAGTTTTATATTTAGAGAACAGAATTGCCTCAGTCTTACTGGGATTAATTGCTATTTTCCATTTAATGAACCAATCATCAAGAGTAGTCAGGTGTCTGGTGAGAGCTATAGAAATGAAATTTGGATTTTTGTTTCTAGCTTATATTGCAGTATCATCCACGTACATACATAACATTGTGTTAAATTGTTTCGGGATGTCGTTAATATAGAGGGAAAATAAAATGGGTCCTAATTTGGAACCTTGTGCAACACCTGCTTTAATTAATTTAATGTCAGAGAGTGTGCTATTTACTCTTACACAGAAAGATCGATTATATATATATATGAATTAAAAATTTTGATAAGATATGTAATAATGTTATATGTGATTATCTTGTATATAAGGCCGTCTTGCCAAACTCTGTCAAAGGCTTTCTGAATATCTAGTAGAACAGCAGCAGATTTTTGATTATTTAGGAACCCCTCTTCTATGCAACTACCCTGACTAGTTGGTGAGTAGTAGAGAGGTTTCTCCTGAAGCCAAATTGTTCGGGGCATAGAATATTATCATCAAGGAATTTGTTTAATCTATTTAAAATGATTTGTTCTGCAATTTTGCTTAAGGAAGGGAGTAGCGAAATGGGTCTATAACTGGTCGGATCAGTAGGGTCTTTACCAGGTTTTAAAATAGGGGCAACGACAGCAGTTTTCCATTTCGCGGCGAAGTGGCCTATGGCTAAAATTTTAAAAATAATAATTTGTAAAAGAGAAATTAAATTAGGGGGAAGATTACATATAATTTTATTATTGATACCGTCAAGTCCTGGGGCTTTGTTTACATTTAGTTTTTTAATACAATCATTAATTTCAAAGATAGGAGGGGGGATAATTTCATTAAAATAGTTAGGTAATGAGTTCTGAAAGTCTTTGACTGTGTTACATACAAGTTTTTCTGTTTCGTCGTGAGTGAGGTTATTTAATTGAAATTGTTTCTCGAGGCTGTTTGCCAAGCAGTTTGCTTTATCAGTATCAGTGTCTGCAATATTAGCCGGGCCTTTAAGGGCGGATATTTTACTTTTTTTCCTTTTAAAAGATGAAGTAAATTTCCAAAAAGTGCCATCGTAAGTATTAGCGTTGATGAGCTTATTAATGAATTCATTTTGGTTAGCTCTTTCATTAAGTTTTTGAATAGATTTATTTAGTCTGTTCATTAATCTCCTGAAGACTGGGTCCCTGGTATTTTGAAAGAGTTTTCTGGCATAGTTCCTTTCTTTTCTCAAAGTTCAAATTTCAGGGTCTATGTAATTCTGGGTGATTTTAAGGGGTTTAGATGCAGCATTCTTGGCGTCAATAATAATTTTTTCAAAGTAGTCTACTAAGTTGTCTAGTTGATCAGGGGTATCAGGATCCATATTACAGTTGAAATTTATATTTGACAGAGTATGTTTAAAGTTATTCCAGTTTGTAATATTTTTTCTATCATTATCAGGGAGAGAGTATTTAAGATAAAAATATAAGATTACAGGATTATGGTCAGAACTTAAATCTGGGACAGAAGTGATATCATATGGGAAAAGGAAGTCTTTAACAATTGCAAGATCTATTGTACTGGCCGAAAATACACCATATCTAGTAGGGGAGCTAGGAGCTAAAATTTCAAGCCCTGCTTGAGTGGCGAAAGAATATAAAGAATTACCTCTAGTATTGTTATTTTGACAACCCTAGCTGATATGATGGGCGTTATAATCGCCACAAATAATTTGGTTTGAACTGATTTGAATTAAGTTTTCTAGATCGAATGTGAATAATGAATTATCAGAGCTAGGGGGGATATAAATTGATGTAAGAGTAATAGGTTCTTTAAATATATTTAGTGCGACTACTGTAGCTTCTACATAATAAAGTTTAGGGGGGGTTGGTTGGTTGGTAGTTGAGGTTTAATGGCACAAAAGCCAAACTTGGCCATACTGCGCCAAGCATATGGTATTATATAAAACTTGAAGTTGTAATGTAAATGAGGTTTGAAGTTACTGCAGTTGATGTAAAAACACGAATGTAAAAGCACGAGGTGTGAAAATCAGTCAATAAAATTTTAAAATTTCTCAATCATAGAAGACCAATTTTTGAAACAATTAAATTTATGAGTTAATAAAACAATTCCAAAAATAAGCTCTAAGAGATTAAAAAGTTGAAAAGCAGCTAGATACAAGTAAAAAGGTTAATCGCTTTTAAAAATGTAAAAATATTTGGATGGTATTTTTCACCCACCAAGTCAGTTAGACTTACGGATGATTTATTGAAAATGTTGACACGATAGGAATGGTACATAGGGCATTCAACCAATATGTGCTTAATACCCAGATCAACGCGACAGGTCTGGCACATAGGTGCCTTTTCGCCAAATAGCAAATGTTTGTGAGTACAACGTGTATGTCCTATACGGAGGCGTGTTAGCTTGACATCTAACGCACGTATATTGAGAGGTGACCACATTGCTATGGTCGGCATGACAGAGTGCAATTTATTGTGAGTCAATGAATCCCAAGTTTCTTGCCAAGTAAGCAAAAGCCGACCCGCCAACGATGTCTTGAGATCACAGTATGGGAGTTCTTGGTTTAGGAAAGAGGATGCAGATTGAGCTAATGAATCCGCCATCTCATTTCCAGGAATACCAACATGGCTTGGCACCCAGCAAAAAATGACATTAAAACCTTTGATTCTTAAAAGATTCAAAGTACACAGAATTCTGTTAGCGATTGGATGCATCTTATTGTGGTAGTGAGAGAGCGTTTTTAATGCAGTCATGCTATCGGTATAAATAATAAAATTTCGGTGAGCCAGGGAGGAAATTTCCTGGAGAGCACAAAAAATGGCCACTAGCTCAGCTGTAAATACAGAACAGTAGTTGTGTATGCGATAGCTCAGAGCAGCAAATGGTAGAACAAAGCCACAACCAACATGATCAACTGATTTGGAACCATCAGTGAATATTGGTGTAAATGAAGGATATTGAGAACGATGATAGTTAAATAACTGTTGAAACACCACTGGGGCAGTTGAAATTTTATCGAATCCTAAAAAGGGGTTCAGAAATGAGAAATTTGGTATATCCCAGGGTGGAAAGGAAAAGAAATCATGCAATTTTATAGAAACATTAGCTACATTTAAATCATGCAGAATTTCTTTGATCCTCTCAATAAATGGGAGAATGTTAGAGGGCCGGGCGTTATAGAGTCTTCGAAGACCAACTGGTAAATTTGTTTGGGAAATAGGATGATCTGAGAGAGATTTTGTTCGAAAATGATAAAGAGCAGATAACTTCTTTCGTCTTAGATAAAGAGGTAGTTGATAACAAATAGCATACAGGCTCTCTACCGGGGAAGTCCGAAAAGCTCCTGAACAAATTCTTAAAGCAGAGTGGTGTATAGTATCCAGTTTGCTCAAAACGGAACGCCTTGCAGAACCATACACCATACATCCATAATCAACGCGTGATAAAATAATCGCTTCGTAGATTCGGAGTAACGATGTGCGATCCGCTCCCCATGAGGTTCTTGAAAGTACTTTCAGAATATTCAATGCCCTCTCACACTTCTTCCGCAGATATAAGACATGAGGAAGGAAGGTGAGCCTTCGGTCGAAAATTATCCCTAAAAACTTAATTTCATTCACTACTGGAATCGCAACATTTCGAATGTGGATTACAGGATCCAAATGAAGACCCCGCTTTTTACAAAAGTGCACACATTTACTTTTTTCTGGAGAAATCGTGTGCCCGTTATTATCACACCAGTCCATTAGCTTATTAACTGCAATTTGCAGCTGACGTTCAATTGAGCGCATATTGCAGCCTTGACAGGAGATCTGGAGATCATCGACATATAAAGTGCTTTGAACAGAAGTAGGTAAAACATTCAGAATTTGACTAAAATGAATCATAAAAAGTGTTACACTGAGGATGCTTCCTTGTGGAACACCCTCAGCTTGAACAAATGGATCAGATAAAAAATTTCCAATACGGACACGAAATGACCGCAAAGATAAAAAGTTCTGTAAAAAAATAGGCAAATTTCCTTTAAAACCAAAATTTAAAAGAGTTGAAAGGATGCCAAATCGCCAAGTGCGATCGTAGGCTTTTTCTACGTCAAAAAAGATAGACACAAAATGATTTCTACGGACAAATGCGTTACGTATTTGAGTCTCGAGAAGAACGATATTATCATGTGTTGAACGCCCTCTGCGGAAACCACTCTGCAACTGCGGAATACATGCTCTCTTCTCCAATTCGAAAAGAAACCTATCATTTACCATACGCTCCAATGTCTTGCACAAGCAATTTGTGAGCGCGATAGGTCTGTAGTGCTGGGAATTAGATGCATTTTTACCGGGTTTCAGGATTGGGATCACGATAGCTTCATGCCATTGTGAGGGGAACTTCTGCTCAGTCCAAATACGGTTAAATAGCAATAACAGATTGGAAAGAGAAGTAAGAGACAAATGACGAAGCATGTTATAGGTGATTCCGTCTGGTCCGGGACTGGTATCATGCGCTTTAGATAAAGCAGAAAGCAGTTCATACATTTTAAAGACAGAATTGTATGGAAGAGAATCTCTGGTAACAAATCGCAAACCCTTCCGTTCTTCGCGATTCTTTATAGCCATGAAAGTAGACTTGTACGAATCAGCAGCAGAAACTTCTGCAAATGTTTTGCCTAGGGTATTGGCAACTTCCATGGGAGAGGAAATTGTAATATTTCCCATTTTAAGCAAAGGAAAGGAAAAATCATGATATATTCCATTGGCTGCCTTTACCCTCTTCCAAAGCAATTTTCTGGAGGTAGAAGATGTAATTGACGATACGAAGCTAATCCAAGATTCCCTTTGACTTCTCCGGCGGATGCGACGAGCATTTGCTCTGGAGCGCTTAAAAGCGAGAAGGTTTTCTGTTGATGGGTACCGACGAAAAATGTTCCAACGTTTCTTTTGTTCCCTTAAACTGTCACGGCAAGCTTCATTCCACCACGGCCTACGAAATTTTCGTTTCCGTGGGGAACTTTTTGGGATAGTGTTATTTGCGGCATACATAATGATATCAATGACATTTTGCACTGCTTCCGTTATGTCGTGAGTTTTGACCATGGTCTCAGTAATTTCTGCTAGCTGCGTAAAAGCAGTCCAGTCTGCTCGCTCGAATAGAAAACGCGGTGGGCAAAGAGTGGCACCGCCTCTATCAGCATGAGAAACAATTAAAGGGAAATGATCGCTGTTATAGAGATCACTTCCAACTGTGAAATTCAACAATGGTAGCAGATCAGGAGAACATATGGCCAGATCAAGACTGTGGAAGGTCCGTGTGGGCTCATGAAAGTATGTTTTTTCATTATTTAAGAGACAGAGACAGTTGTTAGTAATGAACTGTTCGATCTGTCTTCCACGAGAATTTGTACTATCTGAACCCCACAAAGTACTATGCCCGTTAAAGTCCCCGAGTATTAAAAATGGTGAAGGAAGCTGGTCAATAATGTTGTTTAGTTGTTGTTGATTAATGGCATCATGCGGTGGTAAATATATACAGCAAACTGTAACAAGTGCTCTAATATGTATTTGAACTGCCACAGCTTGCAAGGTACAGTGTAAATTAAGAGGTGTACTTGGAAATTGATTGCAAGTTAAAATACAGACACCTTCTGAATTACTAGTGTCAGCATCATTCAGCACAATATTATAACCACGTATTTTAAATGAAATATTCGGCTTTAAAAATGTTTCCTGAATTGCTAGACAAGAAGGATGAAGCTGATTAATGATGCACTTAATGTCAACAGTTTTGGACCTTAGACCACGACAGTTCCATGAAACGAAAGTACCCATCAAGAATTTGGTTTGGAAATTGTATTATTTATAGCAAGATCTTTGGTTGGTGAAGCCTCGCAACTCATCGAGATTTCATCATCATCCTCTTCAGATGGATGTAGTGATATTAGTTCGGAATTTTTAGCAGTGCTATTAAAAATAGACGACAAGTCTTTCTGCACTATGCCTTGACTTGCAAGTCCCAGAGCGACAGAATTTTGAACATTCGATATTTTCAACTTCGTAATTAATTGTGTTGTAGAGAGGCCACGTTTGGAGAGCTTTAATTTGAGAGAATTTTGTGCTTTCGATTTCCGGGATTTAGCTTTCTCGAGAGCATTGCCTGCCGTTGTTTCAATATCAGTATCAGAAGATTTTTCACTGAAATTTACTTGAGTAAAATTTTGAGTACAGTTTTGACAAGAGCAGTTTTTACAGAAGGACTTTTGCAAGACCGATGCATAACTTACGCCAGGTGTTGGCGTTTGAGAAAAGACTTTTCGTTTTGCCTCAGGATAAGAAATGTGTTCCTTAATTTTAATCGTTATTATTTCCTTTTCTACCTTCCAACGTGGACATTCTCGAGAAAAGGACGTGTGATTCCCATTGCAGTTTACACACTTCTCTTGTGCGCTACACTGCTGGCTTTCATGGCCTTTCTCTGCACAACGGGCGCAAGTGATTTGCCCGCGGCAGGCAGTTTTAGCATGTCCAAAACGTTGACATTGGTAACACCGTAAAGGATTTGGGATATAAGGACGCACGGCTAATTTCATATAACCTGCTTTAACACATTCAGGTAGTTTAGGGCTTTGGAATGTTAAAATAAGGTGTTTTGTGGGGAGAAGTTGTCCGTCTCGCCTTATTGAAATACGGCGAACGTGCGTCACTCCTTCGGGTTTTAAGTCCTTTGTAATTTCTTCTATTGTGGTATGAAAAATCTCTCCGCAAGTAATAACACCTCTTGAAGTGTTCAGAGAGGCATGGGCAGATACATTTACGGGAATAGTTGCTAAAGCTTTTAGCTTCAGAATTTGTTTAGCTTGATTTCGAGAAGAGACCTCGGCTAGTAAGTCTCCGGAACGAAGTTTACGTATTGACGATAATTCACCGACAGTGCTATTGATAGCCTTTTCAACAAGGAAAGGTGAAACTGAATGAAAGGTTTCATTATTTTCACTGATTCTTTTGATGAGGAAAAAATGGTCAAAATATTTTTCTTGAACAGTGTTTTGAAAATTCTTTTTTGAAACAATTTGCTGCCCACTGAAGGGAGCAGAGGATTTTTTACCCATACGATATTTATGGGGATTCGGGCCCGACGGCACCACCCACCACGGAGTCCAACAAGGGAAGGCAGCCACCGGCTCTGGCCAATCCCAGCCTCGGCGCTTACCTTACCTAGTACCTATACGCTCGGAGTTACCCCCGGGGACAGTGACCACCCTTAACGCCAAGCCCAAGGAGTAACCCCTTCGCTTGATCCCTAGCAGACTAGCAACTCAAGTTGTTAGTTACTTGCCGATTGATACACCGGGGACCACAGTGCACCGCCCGTCTAATGTGTCGCCACGCACGGCAAACACGTGGGGGTATTTGCTGTCCATGAGAAGCAGGAAGCAAACAGAGCGGCGACAGCTTCTCATGGAGAGCTCCCTCGCCTACCCTCGAGGGAAAGAAAAAAGACAGCCAAAAGCAGAAGACGGAGGGGAGATTAAACCGAAAGGGAGTAAAGATCCCTGGGTACCTCGGGATTGGGACACCCGTACTCACCTAAAGAAGGTGAGCCCCTGAGGGGTATTTAGGGGGGATTATTTCTTGATGTGGTATGCCGTTTTTAATTAGTATGGCAGTTCCACCTTTGTTGGAATCAACCCTATAGCTATAGTAAGCGTGATAATTAGCCAGAAAAATCTTTTTTTGTGGTCTAAGGTGAGTTTCCTGAATAAGAATAGCATCGTTGTTATGCTTATTTACAAATAATTTAAGGTCATTAATTTTGTTAGAAATACCATCTGCATTCCAGTAAACGATACGCAAGCTGTTGCACTTGAACGTTAATTAGATGTTGGATAAAGAATTATGCAAAGTTCAGCGACAATTAGTGCTTTATCCGAATAATCTGTGGCCCTTTTTAATTTCCTGATAAGGTCTAGTATGTTAGGGAAGGTGTTTACACTATTTTTTATTTCTTTTAGACATTCCTGAAAGTCCTGAAGTCGCTAGAAGTTCCTGAAAGTCGCTAGATGTTAGCCCTGTCGCGTTAAAATCTGGCATAACGGCAGTTGTTGTTTTGACATTTTGATTGACAGGTATATGGCCATTTCGTGGCGCCATCTGTTGTTCTCCTGTGGGCCTCAAAGTGTCAGCGTAAGAGAAATTTTCCCTAGTATATGATTGATTGAAAAGTGTTGGTCTCCTTGCATTTATGAAATTTGATCTGTTTTGATTGTGAGTAGTAGTTTTGGGGAATTTTTCGCAACCTCTATAAGAGGCTACGTGTCCTTCCTTATGACAATTGATGCACTTAGGGACTTCTAATTTTTCTTTTATGGGATATTGCTTTGTTTCATGCGTATCTGCACATTTTAGACATCTTGGAGTAATGCTGCAGCAGTTTGCGCTGTGGTGGAAAGAGTTACATTTGTAACACTGCCTGGTCATATTTCTCGCACGATAGGGCTCAATTAGCACTCTTAAATAGTTTACGCTTTTCAGGTCATAAATCTGCTTTGCTTGCTCGCATCTGTTAAGTTCGATAAGAAAGAACGGAAGATCTCTCCTCGTTCTCGTTTGCTTAAGCTGTGATACTTTGATCACAGGGAAGTTTAACTCGTCTTTAAGGTGGTGCTTAAGTTCGTCAGTGTTATATTCATGGGGTAATCCCTTGATTACGACCTTAATGGGCCGTTCCTCCTTTGGTTTAATGATATAGTAGTCAAATCCCCGATCCTTAGAGTGACCTTGAATTTTTTGATATTGCTCACGAGTGGTGGGGAAGATTTTAATAAATCCATTGGTAAATTTATTTTCAGTGGGCCCAGCAACTCTGGTAATTTCCGCCAAAATTTCTTTATAGTTTTCGGCGTAACGTAGCATGATTGGTGGTATTTTAGGGAGAGCTGGTGCACTATCATTTATTTGGTTATCATTTATGGTTTGGATAGGAGTGAACCGGTTTTGAGTATCAATTTCCGGAGCATTAATTTTTTTGCACATAACGTGCTGTTTTCCTTTTTGTTGGGCCCCTCAGGGGCTCACCTACTATAGGTGAGTACGGGTGTCCCAAT
>JAPMOQ010004516.1:118297-171130 GCA_026543055.1 Argiope trifasciata | reverse complement strand
TTGTTATCTTTGAATATATAATTAATGGAGCTTTTATTAGATTAACGTTTGGCATAAGGCCCCCTGTTTAATCAAAAAATTGTTTTCGTTTGCACAAATGTAGGCTTAATCGTCACCAGATGAGTGATTATGGACACTCTAAAATTCATGTTCATATCATAAAACTGTATCATATTACTGTATTTTTATTAGCAAGAATAAAAAAATTATCTGTTTTATAATATATTTAATTTTATGTTATATTTATACACTATCCGTAACAATCTTTTTTAGATGGTATGATGAATTTCGACCTAATCCATCAAAACATTTAATCCTGCGTTTTTGGCAAACATCAACTCTGTCATTGGATCTTCACATCTGTTTTTATTTTGTTGTATATGATCTTTTTAATTTATAATATGCGGCTTCAAATGGTTTTTTCCCAATTGTATCAAATTACGAAATGGATTTTTTTCCATCCCATGTTAATCATATAATAATTTAAAAAATCAATCTTGGCTAGTAAGCTGACCTCCTAAGGCGGCTAATGGATTTGAAAACTGCATTTTTATTTGTTTTTTATTGATTTCACTATAATGTTAAACTATATTGAGCTTTATTTTTTATGGCCTAGATCTTGATTTTGTTTGCCTTTGGGACTAGTGAATTTCATTTTATTCAAGATCAAACCAAATAATTAAAACAAACTGAACAAAAAGTGAATCTTTATTTAGTACATAGAAAAATTTAATGGGATTAAATTAAAGTTATAGGACAATTCCTCGAAAAAATTCTTTCTGAGAAACAAACAAACAAAAAACGACCAAGAGTCTTGGATTTCTTGAAATTTCAATTATCTCGGTAGAAAAGTGTTTCAAGTTTTTTGCATTGACTTTTTAACTAAGAGTTAAAACTTAATTCTCTATCTGAGAGTTTTTCTACGAAACATTAGAGGATCATCAAACCAAATAAAACCTATGGAAAATAATTACTGTGTGGGATATTTTTATAGCAGTCATTTTAATTTTAACCATTCAATTAATAGTCATGTTTAAATTTATAAAACTGCTTATTCCAAAGAGCCCTACAAACAGGACTTAAAAACTGATTACTAAATTACTGCTTCAGAATTGTCTCTAAAACTCCATAATTGCAAAAAAAACCCTGTTTACAATTTTGTAAGATCTTAAAAATATTGCAGGAAATATACCTTTGAATTTAAAAAAAATACATCTTTTTTTATTTTACACCAATTTTAATTTATTTTACTATTCAGACTTAATTGTAATCATTAGGAAATAAAATAACCTTCCTTATAAATAATTTTTTAAGAAAATGGTTTTTTCTCAAATCTTTTGGAGCTTAGAAGAGAATTGGTGCAAGATATTAATATAATTCGTTGAAAATATTTCGAGGTCTGCTAGTATCAAATATAAAATTATATTTAATAGACGTGTTGCGTTTTTGAATAATTACGCTCCTAAACGTTTGAAAAAACAAATGGTAGACAATCCAAAGTACGTTGGATGAAGAAATATGCGTATTGGCTTAAACTGATTCATCTAGAGTTTAATTTAGTTGCCTTAACATCCCATTTTAAGGCAAGACAAGAATTATTTTGGGACGGACCTTGTAATTTTGAACCGTGATTAAATTACAAGTTTGACACCTGAGCTGGATAGTTTATATAATGAAATAAAAATTTTTGATACACAAATGTACTTTAAAAACTTAAGCAAATAAATATACATTTTATTTAAATATATAAAATTCATATACATTAGGTATGTGATTCATTATGATTCTATTTTAAGTCCTTAAAGAGCTAGAAAGTGTTAATTAGTTTTAAATATTTTTTTTTCATCCTGGATATGAATATTTTTCCATTTTTAAACATACATTATTTCAATTAATTTTCTAAAAATTCTGATAAATATTAAAATATATTATAATGGATATTGAATTAAAATAAAATGTGGAAAAATTGTTTTAAAACATAAATATAATTTTTTATTGCCAAGTTTTTAAAAAAAATCATTGATATAAATTAATTCATAAGTTGAACATAAATAATTTTAAATCCTTACTTAGATACATTTAAAATACATTTATTTCTATCCATACTTAAAAGAGTAAAACTTATTATTTATTTTCAAAAAAGGAAAAACTTATTTGAAATGGAATTTGGTTGTCGAGGAAACTTCACAGCCTTAAATATAGTTCAAGTAATCCCATCAAAGTTTTTACATATCGCTACATGTATTTCCTTCGTTTTCCAAGTGAACACTATTTTCAATGATTTTTTAATATATCTTGTGGTTACGACATAAGAAGATTAGTCCTTTCATTTCGTAAAAAGGCTTCTATAAAGATTAATTACTTATTTTATTTTACGTCCTCCTAATTTTTCAAAGTTACTTTTTATAAACTGCTCAAACTCTACTTAAAGTTTTCTAATTTTCAAGAATTTAGTCTTTACAAATACTTTTTAATATTTCTCTTTATATCTATAGTTTTTATGGTTTCCATTTGAAAATTTTATTCTGACAAATAATGCATAACAAAGTAATGCATTCAATTCCGAATAAAATTTTTTAAGAATTAGATAAGAGTCTATTAAAATTACGTGTTCGACATTTTTATGAAGTGAACTACTAATTTATGGTTTGGATTTTTAGTTGAGATTTTTATATAACATAACTTTTTTATCCTTTTTTTTCTTACTTATAATTAATTAATTAAGAGCGAAGAAAAATTGTTTATTGTTTGTCGTTGTTTAATTTTAAAATATTGTTTAATGTTTCTAAAATTGATAAGACCTTTTTTACTGCACTTTCGTAGCAAGAGTTTTCTTTAACGACTTTTCGTATATTTTATAATCACATTTTTACAAATTCATAAAGCTTCATAAAGAACCTGAAAATATGTTCTAAATATTAGAATATAATATTAAAATTAAGAATCATTATATCCGTTAGGCCTTACTTTTAAATGGCATGGAATAATTATTTTAAAAACAGATATACCAAAAAAAGACTAATAATTTCAGTAATATTTGACTTCATTAACTACCACATAAAAAGTTTTCATTTGAAGCTTTAAAAAAATAATTCTGAATTTACTTTTTATTTATTGTTTAAATTTAGAAGAATAAATATTCAATAAATTAATATTTTTTCTTTTATTTTGCATTTTTCAGTGGCATTTAATCATTTATTAAGTCGGCCTCTTGTATTCTAGATAACAGAAACCAAAGTCGGAAACAATTGTAAGAAAGAATACAAAACCAGAAGATAAAAAAAGATTTAACCAAAACTAAATAGCTTACGATTTCATTTCCAAATCCTCTTCTGTCAGATGAAATGTTCCATGAATGGCTAAATATTTTTTACCACAAAAAAAATCCAATATATTTTCAGATATCTGAGTTTGTAAAGTTGACGCAAAATTGAAAACTTATTTTGTTTGCATTGTATTTCTTTTTCTTCCCAACAAATCGGGGATTCTTTTAATTTTGCATTTTCTCAATTATTATAAACAATAAACGAATATTTCGGTAATTAATATAAAAATGTTGCACATTTCAATGTTTTCACGTAGCTATCATGGCGATTTAAATTTAATAAGCATGTATAATTTTAATGAAATCAATTATTATATCATATAATCAGATGCAATTTCTCAAACAACTGAGGAGACACCTTGCTGTTACTTGATAAATCCAGTTTTCAATTTTTTTTTTCAGATACAGTGGCCCAGAAAACTGTACATCTTGATGTTACTTGATGAATACTGTTTTCAATATGAATAACAAAGTACCAAGAAGTGCAAATAAATTTTTATTTTTACTCGCAACAAATGGTTTAATTTAAAGTAACAACAAAGAATAATCAAAGAAATACTTGTAAATTGAAAAAGCTTCAGAAGCATTTTAAATAAACATATGCATATTCAACAGGCCTTAATTGAAAACAAAAACGACGTTCATTTAACACAAAGACGACATATACGAACCTGAGATGATCACAAGTTGAAAAGTACTAATGAAGTAGTAACAACTACCGCATCATAGATGCGGCAAGTGGTATCTGTGGTAGTAACGCCAATGTGGATATTGAATTCCTCCAGAGATCGAATCCCCGATCTTCCGTTCTGCAGTCGCGTAACATATCTCCTATACAAAAGTGATCACAAATGTCTGGTGACTGTTACTGGCGTATTTAGATACAACCACAATACTCTCCCACCAGTGAATCTGCAGAGAGAAGAGCGATTTTATAAAGCCAAGCGCTATAGCCAGCCAAAAGCGTGTTTTAGGAGCGCAAAAGTTATGGCAAGCGAAGACAGTGTTTCGAGTGCACTAGCGTCATGGACAGTGAAGAACATATTTTAGTAGCGCCAAGCGTTGTGGCGAGAGAAGAGCCTATTCATTTTCCGGGTTCACCATTATGTCAGAATATATTTTGGTAGTCGCGCCAATGTGGATAATGAATTCTACCAAGGACAGAAGATCTCGCGACCTTATAATTTGAAGTCACGTAACATATCCACTAAGCAAAAGTGATCACCTATGTTTAGTGGCTATTACTGGCTTATTAATATACTACTGCACACATAGCAGCCAGACAGAATTCAGCAACTGAGAGAATCGTCTCTTCGGTCGCTCCAAAACGCCTGAAATTCTCCTCTATCTCCAGTATCCATCTACGGACACACTACCATACCACTGGTTACTTCACACACTACTTGATGGTGCTTTCGCAATGAACTGCAGGACTCGGAACACATCTCTGTTCAGCAATATCGTGGGATCCACACAGTGCCATGATTCTCTATCTTCTCGAAGATTCGATACTAGGACTCCAACTACGATTCATTTCAGCTTGAGACTGCCGGCCTTTTATAGTTAATGGGAGGAGTACAGAGAATCTCCTGAACCAATCAGACATATGTCAGTTTCTATTGGATGGATCGTTAAAATTCTCGAAATTTATAGCATTGCCAAATTTTTCGCCAAGCTATGGGGTTATTGCAAGCGGGTCTGGTGCACGTTTAATCAGTTGGGGGTCAAACGTCCTCCCGATGGTGTTGAAATTTGGAGAGGGGGTGCCAGCTCAGGTGTCGTCCTCGTCGCCTGACCGCAGTTCAGTATGACGAGGTCCGACCCAAAAGACCCTAGTGTTGCTTTAAAAGTCGGAACTTTAACCAAACTGAATAGAAATATTTGAACGAGAAGACATTTTATGCTATAAACCAATAACTGTTTTCATTATCTAACTTCAAAGGTTTTCAAAGCTAATTAGTCTTTAGTAAGTAGCCTGCTGCACAAATATAGTTAATATAATACTCCTCGGCAAATTACGCTCCAAAAATGTTGTTTACAAGTTTCGAATATCTAAATGTACCCAGTCATGTAAAATATGAATGTCTTCAAGTTTGAAATATCATATTTGAAAAATGAACTGTACTTGAATTATTTCAATTGAAACAAGGTGATTTATGTAACGTTTGAAACATTTAATTAATGAATAGCTGGGAAATTAAAATGCATTCTTTAGACTGATATTAAATAATGATGTCAGTCTCAATTATCTCTCCATGTATCTTCGATATACCAGAGAGGTAAAAAGAGTGTAAAAGGGATGCGAGACAGCTAATAATCGTTTTAAATGAAATGGAGTTAATGTATTAAAAGAAGTATATTTTCAAATGAAAGTGTTCCTTTCTGTCTTTGATGTGAATTCTTAGCACAATCTTACAGCTGTATTTTTAGAACTACATTTTAATTATATAACTATTGTTGAGCATTATTTTCACATCGGCTTTCCACTTATTTAAATAACTAGCAGGAATCCGGCGCGTTGCTGCCGCCGAAAAAAATATTAACTGCGATGAATCAATAATTTGTTATGTCGAAACAGCATGAACGGTAAGACAGTTTATAAAATATGAAGAAACAAATATGCATTTTTATACATTAAATTTGTGTATTCTATTGGAATTGTTAAGCTCGGTGTTCTTTCAGAACGGTAATAAAAGAAACAATGTATTGCATCTCGTGACTCGTTTGATAGTAGTACGCAATTCTCAAATATTAAAAAATGCGATCAAAATATTTTCTTTCCAATCTTTCGCTAATATAGTTTGAAACGATAATTTTTAAAAATTAATATGGGGCAAAATTATTTGCAGTACAATATTTTTTGGTGTTTAATGCGAAAAATGATAAAATTTAATTAAAATATAAAACAACAGGTTTCATCTCCACAAAACTTTCCCTCATAATCTGTCATAAAGTTGTTACCTCTGAGAAAGACTTGCTTGATATTGCGTATTATAGATACAAAATATTACCTTTAACTTTAAAATTTATTTATTATATATTTTTATTATATATTTAAAATTTATTTATTATATATTTAAAACTTATTTATTATATATTATTATATTGTTTATTATATATTATATATAATTATATTTTAACTTTTTGATATACCTTTAACTTGGACGTATCATTTCTGCAGAATGTATTGTCTCCTCGGCGAGTTATTTGGAGATTAATCCTGAGTAAATCAGTGCGGTTGAGATTCATATTTTATTTTTAAATTTTAGATAATCGTACTATCCGTATAACCCTCCCGTAGATGTAAGCAACAAGCTGACCAAGTTTCATTGCAATCGAATGAAGGGTTTAGGAAGGCATAAGAAACGTACAGACAGACATTCATTTTTATTTTTATAAAATATGTTGTCTTTTATTCCTTCTATATATAGGCTCTTATCGTACTACAGTAGCTAATTTCTAACATATTCGAGATAGAAATACTATTCTTTACTGACAAAATGCTTAATATGAAGAGAATAAATATTTTTTTTTGAGCGAAAAAAAAATTTTGGAAAGTTTTAATCTCTAATATTTTTTATTCCGTCCTACAGGTATATTAGTCATATTATATGAAACATTGTCGATATTCTAAAACATTTCTGTTTTAGAATTAAATTGACGGAGTTTAATAACTGTTTAATTAAGATAGAGGACGAAAAAATATTTATTTCAACGAACAAAAAGATAAAAACATGCCAGATATGTCTGATATTCATTTTATTCGGTTGAATAAAAATTCTGTAAAGAAACGAAGAAAATAATTAATAAATCAATAAAATTCTCCTTTTTTTGTTTCATAGATTTCGAATCCCTTATTCAATATTAATCAAGGACGTAAATTTATATCAAAGTAATTTAAATATAATCAATATTCTCGAAGTGTCAATTGGTATCCAAAGGTGATTAGGCTCTTAATAAAATAATTGCTAAAAATTTGTTGTTCCTCCCCATCTATAAATTTAACTGCACATAAACATTTCAATATAATCACTATTTTTTTCCCTTGAATAAAGTAGTTTCCTTTAATTCCGAAAATTAGTTCAAGAACTCGTTATTAGATACCAAAAAGTAATAAAGATTTCATCAGCAGTTTCTTGGAAAATTTTTCCGAAGATATAATGCAAAAAGAATTCGGCATTAAAATGTAGGAAGTTTCTAGGAAATTTTTTAAGCTTGGACAATCTTAATTTTAAAATCCAATTTTCTGCTTAAAGAAATGATGTTTATTTCGATGATTGTATTTTTTTCATATTTATGACCACTTTTTGTAGCCGAATTAGTTGCTGAAATCGAAAAAGTTTTGAAAATTAGTTTTCTCGGAAACTCTGAAAATTCTTTCATTTCTGAGAAAGATAATTTACGCTTCATTTACAAGATAATTTCAGCAGAAAAGTCAAAATTTCCGAAAATGTGTTCTTTTTTATTTAAGTAATATTACTTTTCACCATCTTTTTTATTTGCTCTGCGTTCGAAACAATCTAGTTTTAGTATTCCTAGAATATAAGAAACTAAATTACTTTAGAAAAAAAATCATAGATAAAATGTGGGAAAGATGTAAAAAAAAAATAATTAATTCCTAAAATAAAATTTAATTTTTGAATATGTCCGTAGATATTCCCTCAAACTCAAATGCATTATGAATCAATTATTTTCTTACATAAAAAAAAGTATTTAAGGTATCCGACTACGTTGAAAACACTGGTTATCGACCACATTGATGATATTTTTATTGTTTTTTCTTGTAGTGCAGACTTTCCACTTTCCAAAACAATTTATCGTTGCTAGTAAAATGAAGGCCTGACTTATCACCCAGAGGAATTTTAAGCAAATCGTATTTTTCATCTAAAATTTGTCCTTAGCCTCAATTTTCTCAGAACATTAATTTTTCATAAAAATTCTTCACCGTTAACATGACATCTCATAAACTAACAGAATTATTTACATAAAAATTTCAGCGTGTGTTTTAAATATTTTGGGCAATTAAAGGAACCAAACGTTTTATTATTGGCAAAATAATTTCTCATTTATAGTTGTTTTCAGAAAATTTATATTGTGTATTTCTGGAAGAAATGCATCAAGTTTTTTGAACCATAATTTTTTTCTAATTCAAATTTTTCTTAGATTTTTGTTCATTTCCTTCATCATTATATTCCATAACTTGTGTACAAAGAAAAGTAGGATTTCTGCATTACCATTTTGTATAAAGTGTCACCGTTTTGATAACTTTCATAAAAATTTATCACAAATTTTCCTATTTCTCAAAATATGAAGTTTTCAAATAATGTTTTTGTATTTATAGTTTTTATAATTCAAAATAGATCTAAAAACCATAGTTTTAAATTGTATGTCGGATACCTTAATTTAAAATAAGCGCTGGTATTTGGTTTGATTTTGGTATTGTAACATGGTAGAATAATACAAGTGTATATCTATTATACGCCATTTCAATACAAAAGAAATAATGGTATTCAAGACAAACGAATCATTGTGGCTTTTCCCACCTGGTCAACAGAAACATCAAATTAGTTCCATAAACTCGAACGCCTTTCAACAATGTCGGACTAAAACAGCTCCAGCATGACTTTCCGCACACCATTCATGCACAGGGGCCCTCCCCAAAAAAGAATAGATATCTTGTCGGACAGAATAACAGATTAAGCTTCTATAATGTAGAGACCTACACATTTTGTGTCAAATCTAACTCGTGGCTGACTGTCTGTCAATCTGTAACTTTCAAAAGCATATAAACGCGATAATCCAAAAAGCAAGGGCTTAAATATACCAAATGCAAATAATTTTTCAATTGTAATTGTAGCTCTAAGTCACTATTTGATTTGAATCAGCTTAAAGAACTATATTTAAAACAGACATTTGATTTTTTAATATTATTAATAGCACACTTGGGATTAAGATAACGAGTTTGATACATTAAATGCTGATTGATACCAAAAGATAATATCCAATTGAGATTGCACTCCAAAGTTATGCAAAACCTTCTCTGCATTACACGAGGTCAACATTATTTTTTTTTTACATTAGGCAAAAGATAATTCTTTTATTAGAGAATATGTGAGAAAAAACTATTTTCATTAACAAGTATTTTTTATATAATTAATAATTGAATAATAATTTTTATATTAAGAGTATTATATTATCTTCTAAAATATTCCCACTCCAGTGAGTCGAACAATATTTGTTTTTGTTTTGTGGTGATATATTGACTGTAGAATCTGATGCGCCTTGCCCTATTTTTATAGGCTGATTATTTATCAACTTGATTTATTTAATTGGCTGATTATTTATCTACTTGATTTATTTTATTGGATGATTATTTATCTTCTTGATCTATTTTATTGGATGATTATTTATCTACTTGATTTTTTTATTGGTTGATTATTTATGAACTTTGTTTCTTTATTGGCTGCTTATTTATGAACTTGGGTTTTTTATTGGCTGATTATTTATCAACTTGATTTATTTCATTGGCTGATTATTTATCAATTTGATTTATTTTATTGGCTGATTATAGAGGGAGTTATTGTTTCAAATAGAGGGAGCCACAATAACTGCCAAAAGTTGGAGTTTCGTTCGTTTATCGTCCGTTTGTTTATATCCATTAGCTTTGGGTGATACCAAGGATCGAACTCGCGACATTAGTATTCGTTGAAAAATAATCTGACCATTAGACAAAAGGGATCACTCAGTTTTGTGGTTGTAATCTGTTTTTTAAAGCTCCAACTTCAGTACTCACCCAACTTCAAATGAAGATGAAGGAGTCGAATTTTGTTTAAAGGTTTAAATTTATGGTTTCACTTCAACTTTCCTAAATGCGAAAAAAAATAATTGTAAAATACCCAGTGCGTTTACATCTTTTCGAAGTACTAGTTTATTTTATCCAAGTTTTTTCGACAACCACCTGATTCTCTAGGATCAAATTAAAAAAAATAATCAAAGCTCAATCCTAGCTCAAATTTTAAAAAAATAATAATCTGTTATTGAAAACTAAACATATAAAAATGTAATTTTCAGTATGTGTCTGTATGAAAAGAAATATATATTTTTTTAAAGAAAATGTAAAGAAAAGTTTTTTTTACAGTATTACTTATTAAATAGATTAGATTTATTTAAGACAAATATAGTTCAATACATATCTTTTCGATTGAAGGCCCAGCAGCTAATTTGTAAAACTTTGATAATTGGAATGCATCTATGAAGAGGGTCTAAATGAAGTAAATAAGTACATAGCATATAATATGAATCTATAAATGTTTTGAAAAATGAAGAAAGTTTAGCTTTTACCTAGATTCTCTGCTCTGTGTATCATATTATTCAAGCACTAATATTTTAAATAAAAAGCGAAAAACTTCAATCAATTCAGTCTTTTAGACTGGTTGATTTTTGAGCATTTGAATATCACTATTGAAAAAAAAGAGGGAAATCTCAAAAATTTTTGATGAATAATTCTTGAGATATTATATAAATTATGAAAATTATTCCGTAGTACAGGTTAAGACTCAAAGGCTAATGAACTCTATTTTCGATATTGATATTAAAAAAAAAGATGAAAAATTTCAGTAAAAATTGTTTTTATATTAACTGATTCTTAATCATCTGCTGCTGACAGATAGTTAGAGACATATAGAGGATTACGGGCTTAAGGTCTTTATAAATGTGTAAGTAAATTATCTGACTATCAAAATTTGAACCTTAAAAGTATTTTGATTAGCTAGCTATTAACAAGTCACATAAAGTATTCAACTGACAATGACCAGTCGCATAAAGTATTTAATTGACTGCGACGTTACATAAAGTATTTAACTGACCATTTTAAAGAGAATTAAGATTTGACAACCGGCTGATCACCGAAGGCGGCTAATCTATATCTATACTTATAATAAAGCTCAATGTGTGTGTGTGTGTGCGTGTGTGTGTGCGTGTTGGCACTCTACAGGCCAGACCGTTGGACCTACAGCTACCAAATTTGGTACATGTATACCTTGGAGGTCCGGAATGTGCACCTCGGAGCCCTTTTTTCGAATTTTTAATTAGAATTTGAATTAATTAAAATTTAAGCGAAATTTCGACGCTTTTCCGCTATAACTGCCGAAAATATTATTGCACAAACATGATTTTTATATCAATTTAAAGATAAAAAAATTAGCTTTCTAATGGATCAGTTTTTTTTTAATTTATAATGTAAACTTCTATTTTTAATCAATTTGTAAAGAAATATTTTAACCATGTTTTTATCACGTGACTGGATAAAATAAAAGAATGCCGGAAGTTCAAATAAAAAAAAAATATCATCGCAAAATAAATCTACAGAAATGCAACTTTCAGCACGTGACTGGATAAAATAAAAGAAATACAAAATGTGATATTTTCTTTGAAAAATAAATGCAAAGCAAAGGTTTCTACAATCGCTTGCAATATCTATGCCATTAACTCAATAAATCTTCTTTATTTACGGTAAACTTGATTGAATTTTGACAGGATATGCATTGAATCCCGACTTAATGGCATATTTATGTATTCGTTTGCAATATCTGTATCATTAATTTAATATTTTTTTCCCTTTCTCGCTTTCTTTAAAAAAACATTTAATATTTTAGCAACATCATCGAATTTTTTTTTAATATTTTGGAAGCCTAACCGATGGTTAAAACTGACTGATTTATAAAATTAAAGAATATTATTAGGAAAAGATGTACTTTTAGAACTTTCCGTCCATCATCTTAAAGAAAATATTAATTTCAGGTCAATCAATGCCCGGAATTACTTCAAGGCTAATGAATATGTGATTTAATTGAAAATTTTAGAACGCTTTACTCATGGCGAACAAGCTGGTCGCCAAAGGCGGCTAGTAATCAATAAATGTGTAAATATACAAGATAAAATAATTCAACATAGAAATCGTGCGCTAAACACAAAACATGTTTAATGATTTTCGTTATATTTAACACTAGGCGCCTTGGGCGACCAGCTGGTTCTCCAAGATTAATCGTTCTAAAATTTTCAATTACATATTTACTTCCCTTGCTCTCTTTATAATTGTTCAGCCAGATATACTTAAATTTGATAGTGACGTAACTAATATTAATATAGTTACGTGATTTATTACGATTATTTTTCATTGCACTATTTAACTCTCTGACTCGCAATAAATTGTCATGAAATCATGTGGAAAGTATCACATTTTATATTTGTTCCATAACATACCATTTCTTTTTAAACACGGGCTGAACATCACACTTTTCTCAGTTTAATTTGCAATAAGAGTTAATTTTATTATTCAGTTTTAGTTTTTGTCAATGTATATCCTGTCTAAATTCAATCAGTTTTACCGTAAATAAAGATTTGCTGAATTAATGCTTTAGATATTGCAAACGATTATAGGAACCTTTCCTTTGTAGTTGTTTTTTTAGAAAATATCACATTTTATATTTCTTTTATTTTATCCAGTCGCGTGCAGAAAGTTGCATTTCTTTAGATTTATTTTGCAATGATAGTTTTTTTTTTAATTTGAGCTTCCACCAATAGGATGGCAACACACTGATAAAACCTAATTTTTCTTCCTTGCAGTGTGCTCGTGCAGATGAAATTTTATTCTTTTCTCCGAAATATATTGTTGAAAAACATAATTAAAATATTTCTTTAAAAATTCGTTAAAAATAGAAGCTTAAATTATATATTAAAACCATTAGAATATTGATAATCATTATTAAACATTAAAACTACTGATATCGTTAGAAAGCTAATTGTTTTATCTTTAAGCTGATGTAAAAATCATGTTTGTGCGATGATATTTACGGAACTTATAGCGGAAAAAAGTTGAAATTTCGCTTAAATTTTAATTAATTCAAATTCTAATTAAAAATTTGGAAAAAGAGCTCCGAGGTGCAAATTTCCTACCTCCAGGGTTTACATGTACTACATTTGGTAGCTGTAGGTCCAACGGTCTAGCTTGCAGTGCGCCAACACACACACACATTGAGCTTTATTAGAACTACATATATGGATGATTTTTCAATTAAAGTTTCTTTTATCGAAACAGGAATTCAGTATATAGAATGGAGGTGCTAAAATATATGCATATATTACTCTATAACCAATCTTATTATATGGAATAGCAGTAACTTTTATAATTGGTAGCGCAATTTAAACATTTTCGCACTTAAAAATTTACAGAATTTTTCACTTATGAAGTTAAATTTTACCAGTAAAAACGACAAACCTTTAAATATTGTATTAACAATAAAATTTCAAATTCCACAGCATATCAAAGCAAGCCTCATTTTTCGTAATTTCTAATATGAAGAATATGAATCTAAGAGGAAATATTAGCTGCAACAATGAAATAAATTTGAATTTCTTTTTAACCATTTTGTTAGTATGTCAAAAATTCTGGTGGAAACATCTTTTAAATTTATAATTATAGAATTTATTTAAAAATACAAAACATTGTAATTTCTAGAATATATAGTTGATGTATTTTATTTTCCTTTTTACCTTAATGAGTTTTGACTTATGGTAGAAATGTCAAAATAAAATATTGCTTGATTTTTAATAATTTTTAAAATTCTAATTAAATGTTTCAAAAACCTCTCTAAGGTGCTCTTTTTAATCTTTGAACTATAACTGTACCAAATTTGGACACCTTAGGCCTTATATTTCCTAATGATTAACAAAACACATACTGGCTTTCTTTTTAATGGACAAGCTAACTTTTTTTAATGGACACCGGCCCTTTTAAAACACACATCGGTTTTCCTGTTTTTTCTGGCTTAATATTTCTTTCATCATTTTTTACTTATGATATTATATGTCACATGATTAAAAAAAGAACCCGGAAGCACTGATTGTTCAAATAAAAGGCGCCATTTGTAGTCACAAGTTCCGAAATTTTAGTTACGAATACAGCTTTGTGTATATAATCTGTCTTTCTTTTTCTCGTATGGATTTAATTTTCCAAGAACCCAGTAAAATTCTACGTTTCTCTTTTCTTACGTGCCTGAAAAAAATAAATATAGCAAGTTTTGAAAAATAACTAGAATTCCCATTGGAAGTTTGAACTAAGTCTTTCCTTAGGAATACATTCGAATTGTTTTTTCCAGATTCAATCTTGCAGGTCCGATTGAACAATGATAAGAAAGACTGAACAATGATAAGCAATTCATTACTTCGGTAGCACGTGGAATTGCCTGTGTATATGATAAGAAAAATACTTTAAAAAATTTGTCCTCGAAAATAGCTTTTCTCGACATTTTTTTAAAATTAATTTTACAGAAATTTCTAAGAATCTGGTGAAATTTTATATTACTTTCTTATTCATTTCTTGAGATAAATAAATATCTAATTTCGAGTGTCATATTTCCCAGAAGTGACTAGAATTCTCATTGGAAATTCGATAGAAATGCTGCTCTATAAATATATTAAAATATTTTTTTAATTCAATCATGTTAATCATAAAGGAACGAGAGAATAATAAGATGCATTAGCTTCATCTTTTGTGTGCAAAATTACTGGTGTATGTGTTAAAAGATATGTTTATGGGCTGGAGATTTGGGAGTTTTCATTCGAAGTCAGATTTCTAAAAAAATCCGACTTATCTTTTTAATCGAAATTTCCGAGAAATTTTCAAAATTCAATATTTTTACTCGTTTTCAGATATAAATAAATAAAATTAATTTTGATAAGAATATTTTCCAAAAAATATCAGAATTCTCACTCAAATTAAGTTAAAAAGTCTATCGAAGGAACATTATTTTCATTTTTTTTAAATATTCGATCTGGTTGTTAGTATAGGGAAGATTAAACGATGAAAAGAACTTACTTCTACCGGTGTCTGAGTATCTGCCATTGTAGACGATAAAAGCGAATTCTGTGTTTCAGAATTTTGAAAATTAAAGTTCGATTCCCAGTTTGGAAAAAAAAAAGTTTGTACTTTGCCTGAAGATTCCAGGAATCTTTCATATTACTTTCTTGAGACAAATAAATAAGGATAATTTCGAGAGGAATAAATTTTCGAAAATGACTAGAATTCTCATTCGAAATTTGGTAGAAATTTTATATAAATAATGTGTCCTTTCATTTTTTTTTTCAAAATTCAATCTCTCTAATCATAAAGGAAAGAGTGAGTATGTGGAGCATTAGTTTAATTTTTTTGGTTTGGTTTAGTTATATTAACGTCCCGTTGTAAAGCAATCCCAGGGCTATTTTGAGACGGACCTCATCATTTTAAATCACTGTCAGATGACGAGGAGCACACCTCAGCTGGCACTCCTCCTTCCACACCACGGGGATGACATGTAGTCTGACAGATTTAACGAGCATGAGACCCTCTTACGCGACGATTCATCGATGGAATCGAACCGGAAACCCTCCGCTTTCAAAGCCAAGACCTTACCACTAGGCCACCATGGCCCCCTTAATTTTTTGAATATTTGGAATTTAGCATTCAAAGTCAGTTTACGGAGAAAAAATTCTTTTTGAATAAAATTTCCAAGAATTTTTCGAAATTTATCTTTTTTTATTCGTTTCCTGATTCAAATAGATATAGTTAATTTTCAGTAGAATTTTTTTCAAAAAATATCAGAATTCTCACACGCATGTTCACTTATTTTAAAATATTCGATCTAATCTGCATTCAATCGCAAATGATTTTACTTGTTTATGTAAGAATTATGTCACGTTATTTCAAAATGAGAGTCCTTAGTTGAAATCCGGGGTGTTTTATTCGTTTGAATCCAAATCAATTCAAATTTTCTCAAAGGAAGAGTTAAAACAAACATTTTTCTTGAAACTCTAAATCCTCGAAAGGTCTCGATGTTAAACCTTACAGATGACGTACTTGAAATAAATACGTGATCTTGATCGAAGTTACCTTCTTGAATCCGGTAAAATATGTTATAATTTCCTGAAAAAAAGTTTCGTTTCTCTAATGGATAATAAATAATACAAGTAGTATGCATATGTTTAAGAGCAATGGTAGAATTTTAAATAATGTAGAATTTTAAATGACTTGTAACGTTCTCAGAAAGTATGATTTTGTTTGAGAATATGCTTTGTAACAATTTCTTGATTTTGGTTTCTTTTTTTTCCTTTTAATGTTTAAACACTATTTAAGGAGTGTTTATTATAGTATATATTTCTTCTAAAAACTAATCATTATTTCTTAAGGTATCTGGCTACTTTAGAAGGAAAAAATTTTTAAAACTTGTATTTTTAAAAAAATTATTTAAAACTATGGTTTTTAGATGTAATGCCAATTATAATACAAAATACCATAAATACAATAAAATTATTTGAAAATATAATATATTTTGAGAAATAGGAAAATCTATAGGAAATTTTAATGAAACATTGTCAGATATCTTAACTTACGTGCCATTGATTTCCAATGACTGAAAATTTATTTTTTTTGTCTCTGCAGGTCATCAAAATGATTTTCTAAGAATTCTAAAGAACTAAATAATTTATCTAAATGCAAATATAAACGATATTCCTGGAAAATATGGGGGGCGCTTGGGCTGATTTGCAAGAAAAAATATGTAAAAATTAATTTAAAAAATAAATGATTTTTTTTAAATTTAGTAATAATTAAAATTGCATTAACTGACTTTAGATATACATTGTCAGTGGGAATGAAAAGAAGGATTTCAACAGAAACCTTCACAAAAAAAAAATTAGAGAATGTTTGAAAATGAATAAATATCTAAGACACTTGCTTAGAATTTTTAAATGCAAAAAAAGCATTCTAAGAGAACATAATGCAAAAAACTAATAATTATTTCAATCTAGTTATTTTTGTTGTATCCTTTTGAGAGAATTGTTGCACAGTACTAGATTGAATCAAAATTTCAGCTGTCACCAACCGCTTTACTATTATACAATTAGGCTGATCTAATTTGTTTTAAAATAAAGATTACCCTTGAACTCATTTACTTTTAGATCTAACCTAAAATATTAACATCATTTAAGTAAAGATGATTTTTCACAATTAAAAATTGTGTTCATTATTGCAAAGGTAGGAAAAATTCGTAAATGTATGGAATACAACTGAGGTTGAAAACATTCTCATATGTTATATTTTTTACATTATCTTCTATTATTAAAGTTTTTGATGTGTCCAATTTCCAATTATTAATAAAAAGTGACAAGTTAAAAGGAAAATATTAGAATCAAAATCAAATCGATTATCGATTCAAACCAATCAAATTTTTATAGTGATGCAGTTGCAGACAAAAGAAAGTTTTTCTCAAATTGTCCACTTACCGCTGGAGAGATGGGATAAAAATTTACAGGAAAAAAGATTCTGAAAATTAAATTTGCAGTTAACATTAGAAATAAAGAAGTTAAATTATAGTACATTAGAAGACAAAGCACAAAAAGGAAATAAATTCTCGTTTCAATGGCTCTATAAAGTTTTGAGAATTTTTTTGAAACTGTTATGATAGCAATGCATTGATGTCTACCCTAATTTGATATAAAAAATACTTTTCTAAAGGAAATATTAAGCAACCAATATTCTTAATAGTCACCAAAGACTGCTCGCCAGACCCTACCCTTGTTATTGTATAGACAAAACCTGCAGAAATCATACCTTAGCTTTCCCTTTGAAGTTTTTTTTTCCCGAGATTAGCTTTTGCAGATCCATTTCCCCGCAGAGAGTCGGCTCACGTGACTTCAAAGAAAAAGAAGGGGAAAAAAGATAAAAGTTTGCAACGGCATCCATCCGAGCTCCTTGCTACAGGATATGAGACAGAAGAGGCAGGTATAAGATAGTTACAGTTATGGCTTTCTTTTTTTACCCTTCTTGAAGACACTGAAATAGGGAATTTTCAAGTTTATAATGTAATGGACAAATTCCCTTTCATTCAAATGGTCAATAAAAAGTATTCTTTGACAAAATTAAATGACTTTATGATTGGAAATATACGACAAGGGGCAATATTTAGGAAAATAGAGATTTGTTCCATTTTTATGAAACAGTGTATGTTGCAAAAAGAAAACGAAATGAAGTATCTAAAACATTTTCCTTTTTCTTGTAATTTAAATTTTCATACCTTCCTTTATTTTTTTGCACTTATCTCTATGTTGACATAAATTTAACATGTTTTTCCTAGTAATACAAGGGAGATTAGTTTTTTTATTCTAAAACACCATAGTATGAGAATGTTTTAGATTCAAATCATGCAATTTTATTTTATCTTTAAATAGTAAATTTAAATATTCAGCAGATATATGATACAAAACAAAACAAAATATTATGAAATTGTTATGAAAATTATTATGAATGTATTATTATGAAATTGTAGACTAAAATAATAAAAATAATTTTAGAAAACACCTTTAAAAGCCATTAAAATTAAGGGATGAGATTTCCTTCGAAATAAATTTAATAGTGTTGTAAATATTTAAGCACGTAGGTGTACCGTGTATCTCGGAAAGGGCTCTAACGATTTGAATCAAATTTTATACTTGGAAACGTTTTTTTTAAAACACATATTGGTGTCTAATCTAAAAATACGCTACATGCCGTCCTTTTTATAACTAACTATTGGAATAACTATATTCTAATAATTAGAGGAATAGTGTACGCATGTAGTTCACAGTGTATCCAGTACAGTTTAATAGTCAGAATTTTATGTTGCTACTATACAAATTTACGTGTCATTCAAGAATAATAAAGATGATACGGACAAAAAAAAATATTCATCATTGTCTATTTTCTATTTAGGATTACAGTAATCAGAGAGTATTTCATATCCATTCCTTCCCTTGATGAAGACAGCATTCCATATAGCACCTATTCATCTTAAAATCCCCCCCCAATGACTACAAACTCATATAAATCTGATCTTAGGTCCATAGGCAGTCTTATAAACAAGATTAAAAAGCTCCGGGATCATACAGATTTCTGGCTAGTTCAAAATACATTTTGAAGCAAACCTAGGGCTATTTTGCGATGGACATCGTCTTGTTGAACCGTGGTCAGATGACGAAGACAACACATGAGCCACCAAACTTCTACACCCCATCAGCGGGAGGACGTTTGGTCGCGATAGATTTAACGTGCATCAGAAGCGCTTACACGGTGGTTCCTGGATGGAATCAGGTCTCGAACCTGCAACCCTTCGGTTTCGAAGCCGAAACCTTACCACCAGGCCACCGCAGACCTCAAAATATATTTTAAAATCGATGTATATATGTCTTTTTGCAAGGATCATTTTGCATATCAATTATTCTCTATTCTCCTATGCTGAGTTTTCTCTCATTTTGAAATAGCTGGCAATAAACTAGTTGACAATTTGGCAAAATCTATCGCTACTATTTTAAACTGTTCTGGTCCTTTTATAATATAAAAATATATGTTAAAATCAACCTATTCAAAATGACAAAGTGAAAGGGATTTGAAGAATGCAAATAGGCTCCAATCAGTCACACACATGTTTGAACATTGGCCAGACATACCTAATAGAAAACATGATCCGACTCTTACTCGATTAAGACTAGGTCACACTCGACTTGTCAAAGCGATGGAAAAACCTGAAGATTGTCGGTAATGATTTAAGTACAGTACTGATGATGCCGGGTCATCTCAAAACCCTGAAGGATAGGATGTCGAAGATGGATAGTTTCCTTTCAGCTGTTTGAGAGTGTGAAGGTGGGGACAAAAAGACAGCTATTGACTACACCGAAAAGAATGTAAGTTTGACCGTTCGGTCAATGCAAGGTTGGACAATACTCATTCAGCAGTCAACCACAACAAATACTGTCGATACTGCTACGTTCATTGGTGGCGGGGTGGTCGGCTGTACACGAGAAGAAGTTGACACTCGACTCACGCTCATGCATTTGTCAGTGGGAGAACGCGCCCCTTAGTGTACAGAATGGCAATGCCAACTGTCAATTCAACACATTTTAATGGATTTTCCACCATTTATTTCCCAACGCGTCCATTGATTTCAGTCTTTCCCTATCATTTTTAAAGACATCCTTCACAAAATGAATCATCCACACATTTTTACTTCCTTAAAAATGATCGGTTTTTTATCTGATCTAATTCAAAATGATTCAAATTAAGTTTTATAACTGCTTTTTACCGTATACATAAGCATTTACAAGTCATGACAAGCGGGTCGCAGTGGCCTGGTGGTAAGGTCTCAAATAATTCACTTCTAAGGTCTCACAAAGTAGAAATAATTCACTTTCTAGACTCGATTCATTCCACCGAGCAACCGTCGTATGAGGGAGCCTCTTGCACGTTAAATCTGTCAGGCCGAATTTCCACCACCTGGTGTGGTGCGGCGTAGAGAATGAGTGGTAGTTCAGGTGTCGTCTTTGTCATCTGATCGTGGATCAAAAGTACGAGATACGTCCCAAAACAGTCCTAGTGTTGCTTTACAACGGAACGTTAATGTAACTAAACTAATTCATGAAAAATTATAAAATTTTATTTCAGAGTGTATAAAATAAGATTTTATTCCATACCACACATTTGGCGCAGAATAGACAAGAATGGTTTATGCGCCACAAAACTTCACTAAATGAAATTAAATCTGGCAAAGAATGTGCTTGTTTAAAAGACTATGCATTGTATTAATTTCACAATTAAGTTGTTTTATTTTTAAAAAAAACAACTTAGTGTCCTCTGGTTTAAGTACTTTTACATCGAGTTAATGGATTGTACAATCTGTTATGTTTTTAGGCATATATGCATTTAAAAACTTTTTTGCAAAATTTTCCTTTACCATTTGCTAATTAGAGAATTAAAAATTTTGTTATCAGTTCCAGATGTGATATGTGTAATAAACGTTGCAACTTTTCTTTATAATCCCATGCTGTGATCCTCATGCTATCGTTTTTTATGGAATTCCTTCCTCTAACCTTTTTTATTATACATTAAAATCAGTTGCTAAGAGGATAATTAAATCAGGGAGATTATAAATACCAATTAATTCGAAGTAATCAAACTTTCTTTTTCAAAAAAAATACTTCTTGCGATATTTCTTATCCTTTACTCTAATTAATAATTTTTAATTTTCTTAATTCGCTTATTCCCTCTAGAGTCTTTTAATTATTTTTTAAAATCATATGAATTCAATATGTATGGTTATTTATTAAAGTCATCAGGCAATTGAAGTAATTTCATCTATTTAAAGAAATAAAAACCAAGAAAGATCCATTCTGTTTAATTAATGAAGACACAATTGATTTGTTGATATCATCAAAGAGTGGATATAAGAAAATTATGTCTATTAGTAAACGAAAAATGAATGAAACATTCGTTGTTAATTAGGAAAATTATAACCGATCAAATGTTCACCCAAACTGTAATTAAAACTATCATATTTTGTAAGAAAAAAAGAAACAGAACTTTAGAAATTGCATTAAAATTTTGATTATACTTTATAAATTCTTAAATTAAAACACTCCTAGGAAAAAATATCTTTTTTAATTATGAACAACAAATTTTTGAAAGAATAAATGCATTTGGGAACAGATGTAAGGTGAATCAAAAAGAATGTATAATCAGCTGAATTGTAATCTAATTTTGATTATAAAAATTTCGAAGCCACTTGTGCGATAGTTACCTAATGTTAAAATAAATAAAAATATAAGGAATTCGTAGCATAATGGATGTTTTAAATATAGATTTCTCATTTCAGTTAAATATGTGCGCTTTCATAGCAATTCATCTTCTGTCAATTAATGTTGAAGCAATTAATGTTAATTCAATTAATAGCAATTAATGTTAAGCATTACATAGGCTAAGTATATTGTTCATTATTACAATGAAACAAATAATTTTAATCTTGAGTGGAAAATATAATTGAGAATTATTTTGAAAGTATTCGCTGCTATAAGATAATTTTAAAAGCATGTGAATCATTTCGAAATGTAATACGCTTTTGTAATACAATAAAAATTTCTTGAATAATAGAAGAAAGTTGGTTTACAGTATTTTCAAATAAATTTTAAAAAAATTATTATTGTACTCTCGATGTTATTTGGGAATTAATTCTTTTTCATAAAAATATTTATATTTGTAGAAGTATATATTAATGGCATTTCGTAAAATTCTGTTCCTTGATTTCCACAAATTAGCAACTTTTCATGCATTAGAATTCGAAATTCCTAACATAAATCTTTATTCAATGCAAAATAATAAAAAAGAACTTTTTTGATCCATCCAATTTTTAACCAATGATTAAAATAAACGTTTCCTTAATATTTATGGAAAAAATTACAAAACTATTTTAAATTAATATAAAGAAGTTAATCAAACAAGAGCATCAAACAGTATTTTAAAATAAATTTTTTAAAATTTTTTGAATCAAACAAGAGTATGAAATGGTATTAAAAAAAGATCACATTCGATAGAAACCCGTCTGAAACACTGAAGTAACATCTCATTCAAACCATGTTCCAGAGGACTCACTTTGAATTTTCTCTCCATCAATCACAGTTTTTTCTTCAGTATAATTCTTTTGAAGAAAATGGATCTCCTCTGGAATTTGAATTCAGATAACTTTTTTCATTGTTTATTTTAAAATCCAGCATGAATAATGTTTTTATTGAAAAGAGTTACAATGAGAAGGATATATATATATATATATATACAAGGTGGCCAGAAATAAAACACCCCTACTCTGACCTCCATGGATATCGAACTACTCAGTGTAAAGGCTCAAAATTTTGTACACATACTATTCAAAATATGGGGAAACGGATTTCACGAAAAAAAAATTAGTTCCTGAAATCACCGATAGGTGGCGCTGCAAAACTGGAACTATGATCAAAAGACACAAATAATAATAAAAATTAAAATGTTTATGCGGAATGGAATGCTTCCATGCTTCCTTTTTAATTTTTCTGCCCCTTATGGAAAATAAAAATAGTAAAGAAGCTAGAACTCCCGTTGTAACTGCAATTTCATACTGTAACCAGAAAAATTTGCATAAAGCATGGTTAGAAGCCATGTTCTGGGTATAAAAGAAGTTAAAAGGTGGGGAATGTCATTCTTATTAGTGATGGCTGTCACGCTGCCAGAACGCGCTTTGCTTGTGAAGTTGTTTTACGAGAATAAAGGAAATGCTCCAGCAGCACTTCGAGAGTTTCGCCGACTTAAGGATTTGCGTAAGGGACCATTGCTTCCACAAGCTCTCAGGAGAATGATCGCTCGATTCGAGGAAACTGGACATCTTGGAGTTCAGCCTGGTCGAGGACGCAAACCGGTTCGTTCAGATGTCGTTGAAGATGTTGCCACCGGTATTGTTGAACAGTCAATGGATAATGTTTTAGGCTGCAGTAGTGCACGTGCAGTGTCACGACACTTGGGTGTTCCCTATAGCACAGTGTGGAACGTACTCAGAAAAATGGTGCATTGTTTCCCGTACAAAATCCGCCCTAATCAACAATTGCTGGCCACAGACAGGGAGATGCGACTGACCTTTGCATTGACATTTCTTGCTAGAGTTGAAGTGGATGCATCGTGGCCGTGGCAGATTCTGTGGAGCGATGAGGCCCATTTCCACCTCAGTGGAACAGTGAACACCCATAACTGTCGCATATGGGACACGACAAACCCCCGTACCTTCCAAGAGATTCCACTCCACTCACCGAAAGTTACAGTCTGGTGTGGATTCACAGCCACATTCATCCTTGGACCGTTCTTTTTCGAAGAGGTTACTTCCAATGGCCTTGAGACATGTACCGTGACGGCCAACAGGTACAAAAGGATGCTCGAAACATTTGTTGTACCCCATTTGCAGCAGCGCCAATGCCTTGACACCATTACTTTTATGCAAGATGGAGCACCTCCACACATTGGACTCCCTGTGCAACAGTTTCTTCGCCAACATTTCACCACTGACAGAATAATCAGTCGCGCGTTTCCGACAACTTGGCCATCTCGTTCACCGGATCTTAATCCGTGTGATTTTTGGCTTTGGGGACACTTAAAAAACCTTGTTTATCGAGAACGTCTGATAACCTTGGCAGATTTGAAAGAGAGTATCAGTCTGCATGTGAGAAGCATCTCAGATGACCAGTTACGATCCGCAGTTGAACAAGCTGTCCACAGACTTCACATTTTACATCTTCAGGAAGGGAACCATATTGAGCAGCATTCCCTGCATCGATAACGTCCTTGTTTCATGTATGCTTGGTACTTTCAAATAAAATGTGTTTAAAACGTGTTTTTGTGTCTTTGCAGCATACGTCCAGTGGTACAGCGCCACCTATCGGTGATTTCTGGAACTAAATTTTTTTTTCGTGAAATCCGTTTTCCCATTTTTTGAATAGTATGTCCACAAATTTTCAAGCCTTTACACTGAGTAGTTCGATATCCAGGGAGGTCAGAGTAGGGGTGTTTTATTTCTGGCCACCCGGTATATATATATATATATATATATATATTAGTTACAATGATAAAATTAAGTTTTTGAATGAATCCATCCTTAATTTTTAGTGCTTTAAAAATACTTTTTTGAACACTTTTCAACACCCTGTGGAATCAGCGGTAGCCTGGTGGTAAAGTCTCGGTTCTTGAATCGAAGGTTTTCAGGTTCGAGACTCGATTGCACTGAAGAGCCGTCATGTAAGGGGTTCTCTTGCATGTAAATCTGTCAGCTAAGTGTTCTCCCGCAGCTATGATGTGAAGAGGGTGGTGCTGCTCAGGTGTTGTCTTCGTCATCGGATCATGGTTCAAAAGAACTAGGTCCGTCCCTAAATTGCCCAAGTGTTTCTTTACTACGAGACGTTGATATAAATAACAACACTATGTAAAACTCAACACCATGTAACATTATCGTAATAAAATTCATTTTGTTTCCTTATTAATTCCTAATAATTGAGATAATAGAAAATATTGCTCCTTATATGTGCAGTTAATATGAGGAAGAAGTGCAAAAAAACAAGATGCAATTAGAAGATAAGATTAGAGGCCAGTCAAATTTTTAATGGTCCTATGATGTCATAGTACTTGACTGTGCTAAAAATATTTATTTAATAAAAGAGTTGTGATGCTGTTAAAATAATGCTGCTTTAATGCGCATCCCGATTTCACGCTCAAAAGTACCTTTTTGAGTGAATTATGAAAGGTAGCAACTTAGGCATAAGAGATTTATTTAGAATTAAACACAACCAAAGTTCCTGGAAAGCCAGTTAGCTGTCAAAGGCATTTTATAATTTAGAAAAAACAAAACAGTTAATATGATTTTGTTGTTAATAAAGCTTGGTATCAGACCTTTTCTAAACTTGCAAGATATGACTACTATCAAAACAAAGATGACATAAGAATCAGCCGAATATATCCTTATCTTCTGTGTAATGTTTCAAATTCAGTATACTTAGAGCTAAAGCTGTGACGATGAACTATTCTGATCCAGTTTGAATATTTTATTCCAGTAATTTTAGAGATTCGTTGAAACATAAGACAGTATAATAGCAAAAATCGAATTTATAAATGCAAAAATGGCTATCTGATTTTTAAAAAAATCCAAAATGTGATAAAAAGCTACATTATAAATTTGTATAAAAATCGTGTAAATACCTGTGTAGCAGTTGCATGACTCTTATCTTCCCTTTTGGTGGATGATAGCGACTAGATGGCGATGCCTGATAGGCTGTCCCATATGCCATCCCATAATGCATTTCGATTGTAATCATAATGAGATGTGATACTGTACTGCTAAGCTGCGCTCTTGAATGTCTTGTCTCTGTGTTTGTTCCGTGTGTGAATGTGGTTATTAAAGAAATGTTCCTGAAAAAATAAGTCCTGTTGTTTCCTGCACAGATCATAATAATCTACGTTCCATCACACCTGTAAATATGTTTTTCACATTTTGTAATTTTATCATTTACAGTAGCTTCTGACTAGCAATGGGGGGAAAACATCCCACTAATCTTTAAAATCAACTTAAATAATTCTAAGTAAAAGTAGTTTTTATTTTCGTTTAGGGGTGAATGTATTTGAGCATCGTGTCTTAACTAAAGGGGTTTAAAAACTTTTGAGAAAATATTGAATAGATTTGTCTAATATAGAAGCTAATATCTTCATTTTCTACGCGATTACAAATAAAAGGATTTAAAAAAAAATTGGTTGCCAAATTGTTAAGAAATAGTTGCATCTTAACTTTGAAATCTGAAAGTACTGCTGTTTTATAAAATTTTATCTTTTTTTAGAGCTGAGTGATGTTATTGTAATCCTTTAATTTAGCTAGATAAATAGATTTATCGTTGAGTTTTCATATTAATTACAGTATGTAATATAAAGAACATTGTTTAACTAACTATTCTATTCTATAAATGATACCCTAAAATTTTTCATCACTCAATTTTTCTTTTATGCTTTGATTCGATTATTCGAAGGGCCGCGGTTGCCTGGTGGTAAAGTTTCGGCTTCGGAACCGGAGGGTTTCAGATTCGAGACTCGATTCCACCGAAGAACCGCCGTGTGAGGGGATCTATTGCACGTTAAATCTGTCAGGTCAAATGTCCTCCCGCTGGTTTGGCGTGGTGTGGAGAGGGGGTTGCCAGTTCAGGTGTCGTCCTCGTCATCTGACCGTGGTTCGAAATTACGAGGTCCGTCCCAAAATAGCCCTCGTGTTGCTTTAAACGGGACGTTAATGTAACTAAACCAAACTAAATCAATTATTCGAAAATCGCAGTTCCCATTTTTTTTGAATTCAGTTTGCTCAATCGTCATTAGAGCCCATTTCGAACAGTCGTTTTTTTAATACAAAATAAAAAAATTCAAATATATTTTTGATGGTAAAATAATGATACGTGCATTTTTAATTTTTTGATAGGATTTTATTTTCTTTTGATTTTTTTATTCACTTCCTCAATTATTTAGAATAGCCTTAATTTAAATTATCCCAAATTAATAATTTATATACGTTTTTCCTTTATTTGGGAGAAACAAAATAACTAGAATGAAGTTTAATAGCGAAAACATGAATGTTTTTTTGGTTAATGTCATCAAACAGTAATCGGGAAGAAAATGATATGAAATAATAAAGACATGGGCGATTTTTAATTTTGTTGATGTCATTAGTTTCCGTGAAACAATAACAAATAAGTAAAATGCGAACTTTATATCTTGAAAATTAATGATAATGTGATGAATATTGGACTCTTTGCTACTTAAAAGTTAATTATTTCTCCAAAAAGCATCGATATTTTTTTCTGGAAACAAGAATATGCAATTTATTTTTAAACTGATATTTTTTCTCTTCCCTTTTTTAACTAATTTTTTCTTAAATATTAAATATTGATTAATGTATTGATTTGGATAAGAATTCTAATATGAGTTACAACGAAAAAAAACATAACTCAGTATTTAAATTTACTAAAAAAGAAAAACACTTAATGATTGTGGAAAACATATTCCGTTTTTTTATGTTGTTCCTTTTTTGTGTCAATTTTATTATAAGAAATCATTAATAAAACGTCAATAATTAAGCTCTACTAAAAAAAATGTATTCAATTATATAGCTAAAAGTTTTTTTTTTTTTATTAAAAGGAGATTTAGCTTAAATATTCAGAAGGAAAAGATATGTTAGAAAATTCTTATATAAATTTATGCTTCGTGAAATTCGCCAGAATACAGAAAAAAATTTGTACGATGACCTAAAGCTATAATTACGCTGCGTTGAACTAATGATAAATTTTCAAGTTGTGAGCTAGAAGGTTTCAGGCTTGAGACCCGATTACGCCAAAGAACCGTCGTGCAAGGGAATATGTTACATGTTAAATCTGTTATGGCCAAACGACTTTTTATTAGGGTTTTGAGGAAATTTAGAGACCGGAATGTATCATCCTAACGCGGTTTAAAATAACGAGGTCTATCCCAGAATAGCCGTAGTGTTGCGGGGGATGCAGTGGCCTGGTGGTAAGGTCTCGGCTTCGGAACCGGAGGGTTTCAGGTTCAAGACTCTATTACACCGTAACACCGTCGTGTGAGGGGGTCTCTTAGACGTTAAATCTGTCAGGTCAAACGTTCTCCCTGGCCATTGTATGATGTTTAATGGAGGCTGCCGTCTCAGGTGTTTTTCTCTTCATCTAATCGTGGCTCAAAATCACGAGGTATGTTACAAAATAGCCTTAGTGTTGGTTTACAACTTGACGTTAAACTAACTAAACTGAACAAAACCCTAGTTTTACTTTACAACGGGAAGTTATTTTAATTAAACTAAACTGCAATTAGCATATTTGGATATTTGTTGTTTATATATCTTTTAAAATATATTTAACAATCTTATTTTTAGTTTTAAAAAATGAGTCATTTTTTAGGCTTAAATCCATTGAAATTAAGAAATAAGTTATGCAGCAAATGTATGTAGGTCAATAATCAATACCATGAGAATTAAAAAATCTTGATCTGCTCTGCATACAAGTAATTTGAACATTATTGCCTGTAAATGTCGAATAAAGGCCATATAAAGCATTGGAATAACCCCTTCGTCTTTATTTGCTTTATATTAGTAAGTGCTGTAAAACTCTGTTCTTAATGTTCTATATAATGGTTCCTAGAATTATACAGAAAGAATAAATGACTTCAATAAAAAATTAATATGATCTTACGACAGCAAATAGCGAATATTCACGCATAATAAATCGAATGCATTAAGTAAAAAAAATGAGTTAATTTTTCGCTATCTTAAAAATAGTTTTTGAAACATTGCTTTACTTCCTTGCTTTGTGATCTATTTGAAAAATGAATTACAAATGATTGCTAAAAAATGTAAATTTAAGTGCCTATAGAAAGCAGCATTTTATGAGTGTGGATGTTCCGTTAAACACCAGAATAGATTACTTGAAATCAGAAATGCTCTATCTTAAAGCTAATATCTTCTTGTATTTGTTCGGTTTATCAAAACATGAAACAATTCATAGGAAAATAATAGTGTTTAATTCTTACCATTGCAGCTCCTCAAATTCCAAGAGTTTGAGAAGGAAAAAATATAATAGAATTAATGTAAATAAGGCATATTTACAATAAATATTCATAATACCTTAAAAACAAATTATTTATAACTGATAATAATAATATAATGAATTAATAATTCTAATATAATAATTTAATGATTCTAAAATAAGGCTTATTCACAAAAAATAAATAAAATAGTTTAAAAAAACAAGTTATTTATAACTAATGATAATAATATAATAATTTAATCATTCTAATTTATAACTTCAGACTTCAATCAGCATTGTATATAGTTCAAAATTTATATAATCAAATTATCTTTATTATATTAACCTAACGAGAACCAGGAAATTAAAATCTAAACCATTTTAACCATATAATTTTCCTTTCACAAATATTATATGAAATGGGTTATTTTAATGGTATTTAAGATGTTTAAGGATTTTCAATGATCATTTTAAATATCTACGAAAATTAATCCTTTTCAAAATTTATAATATTAATAGCAATTCTTATAAAAATTAATTTACATTAAAATGACGCAAATGTATCCTTTTAAAAGTTATCTCCAAAACAGGATACAATTTAAATGAAAAATGAAGGTATATTAAAGCAGTAGACAATTCTGCTTGGTGTTTTATTATGAAAATCGGTAAGAGTGATTCAGTTAATCATATATTAATGACCAGCGATTATGTTAAGAGAAAAAAAAATGACCTTCTTTATTAAGAAATAAAAAAAAAACATAAACCAACATAATAGGTGAATTTCTTCTGGACGAAAACGGTGTACAGGGAAAATATCAAGAGAATTAGGGTGATAATTGCTGTATTATTACCTGAAAACTTCAAATTATAGATTTTTTGAAACTTTTCAGAGACAGATATATTAACAACAATTTCAGTAATTATATGTAATCAAATATAATTTAGAATAAAGCTTTTAATTATAACACATTTATTTCAACGAAAATTGTAATAACGAATGTCCGAGAGAATTCCCGCCTTTTCTCATTAAATGAAAGATTAATTTTTGGGATTTGAGGGAATCTCGGAACTTCTGATGAAAATAAAAGAAAACTATATCTCTTTAATGAGCCTTTTCTTTCAAGACAAAGACGTTTCTTTGAATAATTCTCGTACTTCTTGGAAATCCTCCAATTAGTCTCCGTTAACTATAAGTTTCTTCTCAAAATCTTGATAAATTGACACAGTTTCTTCGTTCTGCACGTATTGTTCTGAGAAACTATGCCTCTCAGTTCGTCATAAATTCTTAGGTATTAAAGTATGGAAACAATATCTAAAATGAAAATAATACTCTTTCGGCAAATGGAGAGTCTTAGGTTTTCTTTGAAAATTAATCTTCATATAAATAGCAGATTCTTCAGATTTCAATCAGCATTGCTCTTAAGTTTAAGTTGAATTTCTAAAAGCTTTTTCTTTGAACATATCACTTTTATTTCTTTAAAAGACTTTTGCATGCAAAATTTAAAAAAAATTCCCTTCTTAATACAAATACTTAAAGAATGCATTACAATTTTTGTGTTATTGTTTTGAAACTCACAAAATTCTGTTGTATTGTAATATTAAATATAAAAATAACATATTCATTTGCAGTTTCCTAATTTTCTTAGGAAGGAATCAATGTAGTTTGCTATATTTTAAGAATGATTCAATATGGATTAACAAGTAACAAAAAAGTTATTTTCTAGATTTTTAAAAAGCTTTTTTTGGTTTTATGAAATACATTAAAAATATGCCCAGGCTTTAAGTTATACATTTAAAAATTACTTTACAAAAATTATACTCATGACCTTCAATATAGGAAAAAATATTAAAAAAATATTTTTTAAAACAAATAATTCAAAAAAAAAAAATTATTCAACAGTTTCGAATTTGGAGATAAAAATAAGAATTTTTCTGGAGAATCCAAATGTCAGAGATCCAAAAAACAACTTACCATGTCACTAGTATGTTGATAAAATATATTGTTTAATTAAAAGTAATGTATATGCGTGTTTGGGTGAGTGTGCTACTGAACAGATCTTTTGACATAGAACTATTAGATTTGGAACTGATATATTTTGGAAAATAGAAATAAGTACCTGGAAACAATTTTCTAAAATTTTAACAATAATCGTTGTCCATTAAAATTCAAGATAGATTTTTCTGTTTTTTCGCTTTTATTTCCAAAATTATTCTTACACACAAAAAATTCCTATAGCAGTTTATAGTCTAAGCAATCATCTTTTTAAAAATGGTAGTTTAATTGTTGCGTATTTATTTAATATATAATTAATTAATATTTAAACAAATATCTATTTCATAACAATATTGTTATTGTTGTTAATGAAATATAAACTCTTTTCCAGCCCAAAAAGCTATAAGTGAATAATACTTTTAAATATCCTTGAAAATACACAGGAAAATTGTCCCTAATTTTGAATAAAATTTCATTTTGTTATAATATACAGCAAAACAAAGACATCTGTATTAATAGCGAAAATTTTCAAGGGAAAAGTTTTTGATTGAGAAGCAAAAAATGTGGTATAAACAGAAAATACAAACAGCAAGCAAATTGAAAATAGATAATATGGATTGGTTACGAAAGGCTCAGGGCTATAAAAGTATTCTAAGATCAATAAATAAAATCCTTTTTAATTTTTATTCAGATTCCTAATCCTATCGCTCACGTCTTTTTTTACAAATATCAAGGAATGAATTTTGTGTTGATCGCCTAAAATTTGGCTTTGTATAATGTTCCCTAAATTCAGAAAATACGAAAATTATATATATTACCAAAATTATTTCCAAAATACTTCAGAATCATTTCATATTCTGCGCAAAAAGTAGCTAATATTGATTGTAAATTTTGTAAGAAAAATAATCAAAATTTTAGTGAATTTTCTGTCCTTTTGCATCATTACGATAATTGCTCTGGACAATTAATTGAGGGTGCTTCATAATATCTCTCTTTTCTAAAACTAAAATATATATTAAGTACGTTCTGTTTAAGCTAAATATTGAACATGCAATAGAAATGAGTGTTTGAAACATTTTTTCAAAGATTTGTTTCTCATATATTCGAAATTATTCATATCGGAAATGATTTTTTAACATTCTGCAGAAGAAATATATTACTTAAAAACTTAACAATTATACAAGTTATGAATTTTATTTTCCCAGCTTACAAACTTCATTAAGGTAAATGACTACCTTAAAAAATCGATTTTTTTTTTTTTTGAAAATCTGAATTTTTTTCAGATGTGAAAAGTGTTCTTTATAAAATTTATTGAATTGTGTTTCTAACTTCATTTATCTGGAAGTTAAACTGATTTTTATATTCGCATTGGCATACATTTTAATGCTATTTTTTGTTTTCAAATGTTATTAGCTTAAATTCCACTTTTCTATATTTTTATAGGAAGATCATAAATTTTAAATCCAATGCATAGAGTTTGAGAAAAATTCATATAATAAATTTTCAATAGGTTTTATGAATCCTGAACTGGAGAATAAATAATCTATTCATTTAGAAATATTATTTGATTTTTTTAATTCTGGAAACTGCAAAAACAGAGAAAATTTCATATTGTTTATGGGTCGACATCCAGTAATTAAAGCGTAAATAGAAATGCAGCTTATGTGTTGGTTTAGTTACTAAGTAATGCATTTATTAAGCACTATTTTGTAATTATAAATTGGTCAGCTTGTTGATCCTGTTTTTGATGTATCGTGTTCACGGTAGAGAATTTTTACGAAAATTAAATTGAAGTTAAATAAAAATAATTAATATGTTTAAGAAATGTGTTTTGCTTAAATTTCCCCTGATCAAATCTTTCTTTTCCTAGAAAAGATAAACGGTTTTGGAAAAAAAGAAAGTATGTACACCAATAATAAAAAAATAACCAATAACAATTGTTTTTAACGTAGTCGGATACTTTAACTGTTGTATTTTAGTTTCATAAAGTTTTTCCAATCATTTTAATTTAAAAACATAACTATTTTACAATTTTTTTCAAAAAAATATTTTCGAGCGTAGTCACACATTTTAAATTTCTCAGTTCCCCTGAAATAAATTTAAAGGTCGTGCAAACGGAGACTCCGTGAAATCCTTTTAGACAAACAGGTTTCCATCTTCCATCTTGCGGGAATATTCGCCATTTTCTGTCCGTAAGTGGCCTCTGCAGAAATTCATTATTCCAGATTAATCTGCCTTCTCGACTTACCTGCTTAAACGAATATATTAGACAACTTTTGAATAATTGTCCTTTTTCAGGAATGTGGGCGAATGCTTTTAGATTACACCAGTTGGTTGCTTCAATATGCAATAAAGAGTCATTTGCTTGAGATATGCTATTGTTATTGAGATTATGTTTTAATTAAATTGAAAAGAGGCGGTTGGAATAGAGGATCTGTTTTGCTCAAAAATATTTATTATTATTCACTTCAGCTTCCTGTGGATAAGTAAGGTCTTCATATATTCAATTCTTAGACGATGAATTTGAAGTGAGTGATTCAGACTAAATATAATTCATAGATTGTTTCATACAATTCGTCAGCTCCATATAATTCTTAGACAAATGGCTAGATTCGATTATTCATTTGTTATTGCAAGAGCAATATATGAGTTCAGCTATATTCATGATGCATATCTATGTAAATAAAATTGAATATTTGTCTGTACGTCTCTTATGCCTTCATCCGATTGTGATGAAACTTGATCAGCTTATTGCTTACGCCTACGGGATGGTACAATTATCTGAAATTAAAAAGAAAAATTTGAATCTCAGTGGCATCTATTTACCGAGAATTCATCTCCAAATAACTCGCCGAGGAGACCATAAATTCTGTTGAAATGATAAATCCAAGTGAAAGGTTTATATTTTGTAGCTATAATCTGCACATATCATGCAAGTCATTCTCAGAAGTAACATTTTTATTACAGATTTTGTGGAAAAGTTTTATGGAGATCATTCCGGGGAGTTTTATTTTTTAATTAAATTTTATCGTATTTCGCAGTAATGAAATATTGTTGCACAATTACTTTTGTACCATCTTCATTTTCAAAAATTATCGTTTCAACTATATTAAAGATTTTAGGGTTTAAATACGTTTCCTATTTTTAATCAGTTTGAAAAGAAAATATTTTAAACCCATTTTCTGAAAATGAATTTGAGAATTTTAAACGAATATTGTACTAGTCACGGGATAGAACTGTTTCTTTTATTACCATTCTGAAAGAAAACCAAGTCTTACAATTCTAAAAGAGTACACAAATCTAATATATAAAAATTAATATTCGTTTGCTCGCTATTTTATATGCTGTTGTTCTGTTCATCCTATTTTGAAAAAAACACTGCCAAATTGTTGATTGATTGCGCCAGTAATTGCTAGTAATTTATAAAGTGAAAGTGCTGAACTATGCAATAGATATTAGCATTGGTCTTAAGGAAGATTTGACCATTACCGAAATTGAAAATGAACATATGTGTGTGTTTAAGTAAAATTTAATATATGATAGAAAATTTCGGACATAAGGATTTATTTTATTTATAAAACCGAAGAAAAATTCATTTTTTATACCATTAAATTTTTAATGACAAGTCGAATTTATGTGATGATATGATAAATTTCAAAAACCAAAAATCCATATTTTAAGAAAAAAAATTCCTTTAATTCGAATTATTTATGCATCAGTCAAAATTGAGATTTAATTGCTTTAAGCTAGTTTCAGGTAAAACATGTATAAAGATTTCAGCTGGTGTTCTAGCCTATGGGTAGAACGTCTTTTCCTGATCTGGTCGCTTCAGGTTTCAGTCCTGTTTTGGGTATAGTTTTTCTTTACTCTATGTTATGTGGTTGAAAGAGCACCCCTCCCCCCACCTGTAAACAGGGGTTGTGCAAGTGAGTGTCATCCTTATATGAGCTATAATTCAGACTTCTGCTTTCAGGTGCTCCGGGGACTTTACCCTCAGGAAATATTGCACGATATTTGGCAAACAATCACTGATTTTGTCATCCGATTTGGGTATCAAGTGCCACAAGAAACAACTACATAAAATGATTTGATGCACATTTCATATGATCAGTATATTTTATTAAGGTATCCGACAACGGTCAAAGGAAACTTTTTTGAAAAATTGGAATTTTTAAAAACTATTTAAAACTACAGTTTTAGATGCATTGTCAATTATGAAACAAACTACTACAAACGCAACAAAATTATTTGGGAATCTAATATATTTTGAGAATTAGGAAAACGTGTAGTGAATTTAATGAAATTTAACCCTAATGGTTAATACTCTACACAAATTGGTAATGCATTAATTCTATTTTTCTTTGTGCACAAGTTGCAGAATATAATGATGAATGAAATGAACCAAAATATCAGATAGATCTTGAGATGCAAAGACGTTGTGGGTTAAAATATGTGTTTCTAAACATTTCTTTCCATTAATTAACAAATAAAGTTTACTAGAAACTCCCATAAATGAAAATGTATTTCACCAACACAACAATTGTTGGTTCATTTCTTTGTCCTTATTATTTAAAACACACTCTGGAATACTTATATGAATAACTGTCTTAGTATTTGAGATATCACGTTAAAGGTGGAGAATTTTTCTGAAAATTAAAGCTAAAGACACATTTTGGCTGAAAAAATATGTGACCCTGGATGATAGTTCTGGCCTTCTTTTTCTCATAAAAGAAAAAAAAAATATTTTGGAAAGAGGAAAGTCTAAAGTACAAGAAATAACAATGTATTAAAAAAAGTAACCGTTGTGTTCGATAATCAGTGTTTTTAACGTAGTCGAATACCTTAATATTGTTATTGATGTTTCTAATCCAAGGCGGTACAGCTGCGCTATACCACCTACATGATACTAAAGATCTATATTAATAATATATATGTGGTGATATCATTGACGAGAATTTTGCCAATGCGTAGATTGAATTCTGCCAAGGATCGAACCTGCGATATCTGGCTTTGAACATTAACTTATCCATTAGACCAGTAACTTATCCAAAAGCCATTGCTGATGCCTAACGGCTGTTAATGGCTTATTAAGATATCACCACATATTATTAATTATGATATTTTATGTATTTTCTCAAATTATCATATAACGTGATGATACAAAAAGGCAGCTTCTTTCTATACGAAACTTATTCGCATTGTGAATAATTTAACGGCGATTTGCACAATTATCCAATTCATTACAGTTTCTGGAAGGTTCCGTAGAATATCTCCCTTAATACAAACTTTTATAAAAAAAAAGATTTTTTTTTCTAAATTTACGCTTATTATAGAACTGTCGCCCCTTCAATTGTATACGATTATAATACTCCATTCTTAAATAAAAAGAAAACGTAATTGAAAAATGTGTTCACAACACAAAAAATCTCTTTTAGAACGCACAATAGTATCTTTATTGAAGAAAGTACACTAATTATCCCTTCTTTAGATACAATTGGCTTTCTATTGAAGAAAATAGTTCTTCGGTTATCCGGGAAAGGCAAATCTTTTTCTATTCCAATAAAAGATAAAAATGTTTGAAAAAAACTTTTTTCTTGTAAACTACATTTAATTTGTTCGCGTATTTATTTTCCGAAGCGGAGATTTTTTTTAAATTCAGCATATCGATTTTTTTCTGTAAATCAAGCATTAAATGAATTTACTCAGTAAAAAGTAAAAAAAAGAGCATATAAAGAACAAAACATTAGCTCAGTTATTCGCGATTTACTTAAAAAATGCATCTTATCTATATTAATTATATAATTATTTAATTTTAGAAAAATGACTGTCTTCTTTCACGTTATATTTACAAAGAGAGATGAATTTTATTGCCATACTGCGTTATTGAAATAATGGGTTATGTTGAAACATATTTACATTCTGTTGAACATGTAACATTTAACACCACACTTCCATTTCTAGAGCTCATGTGACCCCTTTCCGGTTTGGTATAGATGTAGGTGAATTCTAATAACAAAACAAATACCCAAAAATTAATGGGAAAGATATAGATAACACCGCTTCCTGCCCCTGCAACTATAACCTTCTGGTTATTTCAACAATGTCATGAGTATGTAGTGGGAGATATATGGGGAGACTCTCCTGTTCTATCCATCCCCGGGACTAGTGTTCGACTGCTGACATTTATTGAAATAGGGTGAGAGATTTTAACGTTGGATAAAACAAAGCCGAATGAAACGGACCTTTTGAAGTTCAGATTTGGAAACGGATTTGGCCTGTTAAGCTAACTATCAAGAAGAAACTGAAAACTTGTACCGATTGACAGAGATTTATAGTTTGTTTGTGATGACAAAATTCTGAAAAAATACTAATAAGAATTTTTACAAAAACTGAAAACGAGGACAGAAAAAGAGAATGTGAGAGAGAGAGAAAAGAGAGCAACATACACACAAAATATAGACAAACAAGAAAGTACATATAAATGCAAAATAACAAGAGATGATGAATGCTAGAATGAAAAATATCTCGAGTACAATAACACTGGATGAATGAGGATTGTAATGTACAGTATGAATGCAAAAATAAAGAGTTAAAAATATTAGTTACTTGTGGGTGGGGGGTATAAAAAACAAATATGAATAAAGTGAGCGTTGTAATAAACGGTGTCCTAAGAAAAGTATAGAGTTAATATAGAGTAGTGATAATAGAAAATTATAGAGTCCCTGACCCATTAGGAATCTAATCATGTTGATGATTCTAATTTCGAAAGATGGATTATGAAGGACTCTTTTGTACTAAAGATTTTCTAGAGAGGTTGAGGGTTTTCTGAGGTGCCACGAGAGAATAGAAGGACCCGAATGTCTCACAGTGAATGGGATCGCCGATTTCTCCACACGAGCAGGGGTCCTCTTCTGATCAATGGAAACGATGAAGTAAAGACGGGAATGGACCGTGTCCTGTAAACCTTCTGTAGAACAGGAATAATTCCATCAAAGAGCGAACAGCCTATTAACATTTTATAAATGTTTCGGTTTACCGAATTGAGGGTGATTTCTACCTTAACATGTAATACAAAGGACCGTGGTGTATTCTCTGCGCATCGAAGTCGTTTCTTAGATCCGAGGATGACTTGTCAGTGTGGCACTGAAGAAGAATCTCCAAATCACGTGATCAGAATCTGTGCACTAAGACGAGATTTCAAACAGATGGCCAAGAAATTGGATGTCTCTTTCAAGTTAAACAGCTCTTCCCTGATTCACTATGATGAGACGAACGCTTCATCCAGAGCATATCTAAAAGTGATTATCATTGTTTAAAAAAAAAATTTCAAGATGTACGGAACAAGTCCAGTGCATGATGGGATTTTTTTAGCTTAATTACATTAACGTCCCGTTTTGCAGCAACACTAGGTCCATTCAAGGACGGACCTCATCATTCTGAACCGCGGTCAGATGACGAGGATGACACCTGACATCCCCCTCTACAAACCCCTACAACACACCAGCGGGAGGAAGTTTGGCCCCCCACGGATTTAACGTGCACCAGACCCGCTTACAAGGCGATTCTTCGGTGGAATCGAGTCTCGAAACCAAACCCTCCTGCTCCGAAGCCCAGATCTTACCACCAGGACACCTCAGCTCCTAGTGCTTGATTGGCAGAGGGTTTTAAGTATATTTACACTCGTGCTTTTCAAATTCAATTTCTGAAGGCTCACATACCAGCATGGTGCTTTCCAGAAAAGCGTATTTGAAAATGACAAAAATATCAGCTTTGAAACCAGAAAGAAAGAGAAATACAAAGAATATGGAAGAAAATTGAAAACGAATCTTTCTCTGTCTTACTGCAAAAAAATGCATATAATTTCTTGCCCTGCAGTCTGAGTTAATCGAATAATATATTTTGGATGAAAATATTTTTTAAATTAAAACATGAATTAAAAATTTGATAATAAACATATTTATTTTTCAACTGAAATTTTCCATGAATTACTTTTCAAATGAAACCATGTTTTGCAAGTACTTTATTTTTAAAATATTCGAGGTTTCTCTCTTAAACAATCTAAAATATTATATGTAAAGCCAAAGAAATATATATTCTGAACAACGCTTTTAAAAAAACGAATAAAAGGTTACGATAGAAATCTGAAAACATCAAAATCGTATATAAAAAGCCTAACAAATTTCTGGAACTCCTACTTCCTAAACTGTTTTTTTCTGTAACTAAATTATCTACATTTGTCTATCGAAAACATATTTTTTTATAGGTTGAAACATAAGAACCTTAAACAGTATTAAATTTCACTGAACAGTATTAAATACACAAGAATAAGTATGAATGTTTCCGCTCCAACTATTGGAAAACAATTTTTAAATATAATCTCTTTTTTTATAATTTAATTAGATACAAAAGCTGAAAAACATCTCAGTATACTATAAGATATTCCAATACCAATGCATGGATACAAATTCAACTTATTCAGAATTATTGCTAAATTCGAATCGCCCATTTAATAAATCAGGAAATAACAACTGCGTGGGAGTAACTGTTCCTTTTCAAAAGATTGCAGTTCCATAGCAAGAATTTGCTTCAAATAATATTTATAAATAACAAACTAGTTCCAAGTTAGACGAAAGTGAAATTCAATTTTGAAAAGAAATGATACAGAAATACAGAGTTAGAGTAAATATATAAAGTTGTAAAAGCAATGTCCAAAGTATTTATTTAATATTTTTCTATACAGCTACAAAAGCAAGTTTATGAGATTGCCATATTTTAGAGACAAGACCAAATGTATTGGAACATTTTAATATTTTGAAATAAACTGAAATACTGAATGAATAGTCAGTTTCAACATTTTCAGATTTTCGGTGTTTAAATAAATTTTATGAAAAGGGGCAAATTATTCCAATATGCATATTTTCTTTTTTCAAATTACTTTCAATTTATATCCTATTTAGACTTTTTATATATATAACAGAATGTCCTTCGAGTTATTACAGTTATAATTCTGAAGTGGAAAAATTATGCTTCAAAGGATGAAATACATTTCATCATTTTAATATAATGAAAAACATTGTATTCCATATAATCCAATATTTCTTAATATTAATGCAAATGACTTTAAAAAGGAAAGTCAAATCTAGTATGATTTTAATTTAATGGAAATGCATGGAAGAGATGCACTTTATTTCAATATTGAAAAAATTAAAATTAAGAAATCTAAATAAATTCTAGAAATCGAAGATTAAAATGATAGTTACAATCAGAGTTTGTTCAGTTTATTTTAAGTTACTTTAAAAGTTTTTTTCTGTCCAATGACAACCACTGCAACTGGGAAACATCTTTATAAAAGAAAATGCGCGATAAAAAAGTTTGTATTATATTTCTGCGACTGGTTCCCGCGTTTGAAAAATAGGGGGCAATGTTGTGATACACAGGGTATCTCAAAAACCGTTTATTCTTTAAATATTGAACGTAGACATATAATGCAAATTACAAAGTTGCATGAATAAAAGGTTCAAAATATTATGAAATAGATTAAAATTTTCATGGGATTAAATTTTAAAAAAATGCGTAATTTAAATTTTTATACGGGCCCCTTACAAAGAAATTCCTAACGAGTAAAATATTTTCCATCCTCTAATTAGGTCATGTACAAAATTTCAGTAATTTATCACGAAATGTCACAAAGCTATGAAACTACATAAATGCTGACTTAAATCACTTTTCCATACATTGATACAAGTTCACAAAAAGGAAAAATCATGTCGAATGTTCGTGTTTAAGGGGTCGTACACAAATTAACAAACAAAGTAATGATTGAATAAATAATAATAATAATTTTGCTATTCATTGGTTCAAAAGTATTAAAATTTGTAGAAATAAGCGCCAAGCGTTATGGCGAGCTAAGAGCGTGTTCATTGTCAGATGTTATCAATGTGGTGGGTTGTATTGTGGAGTCGTGCCAATGGGAGATTGAACTCTGCCAAGAATCGAGCTCCCGACCTTACGATTTGCAGCTGCGTAACATATCCGCTACACAAAAGTGATCACCAATGTTTATTGTCTGCAACTGGCTTATTAAGATCTTACGAGAAAACTACGGCATAATGATTGATTATCGCCTCCATGGTGAACCGTTTTCCTTAGATATTCTCTACCCTAGTAGGAAACAAATATAGTACAATAAGGTATGGCATTGATTAATATTCGCAATATTGTTTAATATCATATAATATCGCACAATATTGAGCATCAGGCTACGTTACCAGGGTATCGATGACGGAACGTGCCTTCTATGAGTTGGATTGTACTTTGATGGATGATAGCCCTTTGGACTGAGCCTTAGTTCTATAATGATGTAGTGCCAATTCAGCTATACAGATTCTCCATGAGGTTATAAGGCGAGTCGTGGTAGATATATGCGATTAACTTACTGCGAAATCATTATCACATCCTTAAGACCTCAGGGTCACCTCATAATTGAGGATAAGTTACTAAGTTGGGGGATCTGGCTCCTCTCATCGATGACGTGAAGTACTATCTACGGGGAGGGTTGTTCCGTGGCCGGTGATGGCCCTTAGAGCTCACCCACAGTTCTCGCCATTGTTGCTGTAGCGGTGGTCTGGTCATCCAGTAATTTTTAAGTGGGCCATCTGATTTGTCGAGGTATCTGTAATATCAGTTATCATATCTTTAACAGCAAAGGAGGACTTTATGACATATTAATGAGGCACATGTCATAAACAAGATAGTAGGCCTCCACATTAGATTTATTAGACTCTAAGACACTAATGCAAATATCACTATACGTAAAAATTTCAAAACGCATAGATATTCGTTCCAATACGCGAAATGCCTTCTCCCATAATGTGATGGGTCTACCAAAATTAGTTTGTTTAGTTTAGCTATTTTAACGTCCCATTTTGAAGCAACACTAGGGCTATTTTTGGACGGACCTCGCCATTTCGAACAACTGCCAGATGACGTAGAAGACACCTGAACAGGTGCCCCCTTTATACATCACACCAACGGAAGGACATTTGGTCTGACAGATTTAACGTGCAAGATACAGCCTAATACGACAGTTCTTCGGTGGAATCGAGTCTCGAACGTAAAGACCCCCGGTTCCAAAGCCGAAACCTTACCACCAAGGCACCACCAAAATTATATCTCAACAATATAATTATCATTACCTTTCGAAAGAATGGATGATGTGCTCATATCTGTAGTTAAATAGTAGTTGTTTGAAATCACTCAAAATAAATGTAACTTTAACTACTAAATGTTTTTCGTTTTAAATTTTTCAAATCTACAATAATTTGCGGGATTTTATAGTAAGAATATTAAATATAGTGTTTATTTTTTCCTTTATAATAAAGGTAAAAAGGTTTAATTTCTATCAATAATATGAATCAAAGCAAAATAAAAAAGGGAAATATATTCGAAGAAAAAAATAATTTCTTTCATTTAATTAATAGCAACAATTAACCATTTCCCTTACTCTTGCAAATATTAATCTGTCAAAAAATAAAGTAAAAATTACATTATGAAAATAAGCATTTTTTTCTGTGCACATTAGTAAGAAATAATGAGACAGAACGATACATTTCAGGCGTAATTCCTTTGAAAATATTATTCTAGCGACTTTTAGATAATCGTCTTTCTTTTTTTTTCTCTTTCATCTATACTTATAATAAAGCTGAATGTGTGTGTGTGTGTGCGTGTGTGTGTGTGTGTGTTGGCGCTCTACCGGCCAGACCGTTGGACCTACAGCTACCAAATTTGGTACATGTATACCTTGGAGGTTGGGAATGTGCACCTCGGAGCCCTTTTTTCGAATTTTTAATTAGAATTTGAATTAATTAAAATTTAAGCGAAATTTCGTCGTTTTTCCGCTATAACTTCCGAAAATATTATCGCACAAACATGATTTTTACATCAATTTAAAGATTAAAAAAATTAGCTTTCTAATGGTATCAGTGTTTTAATGTATAACTTAAGCGTCTATTTTTAACGAATTTTTAAAGAAATATTTTAACCATTTTTTTGAGCACGTGACTGAATAAAATAAAAGAAAACAATGACGGAAGTTCAAATAAAAACAAAACTTTCATCGTAAATCAAGTCTAAAGAAATGATACTTTTAGCACGTGACTGGATAAAATAAAAGAAACATAAAATGTGATATTTTCTACAAAAATAAATGCAAAGCAAAGGTTTCTATAATCTTTTGCAATATCTAAATCATTTATTCAACAAATCTTCTTTATTTATGGTAAACCTGATTGAATTTAGACAGGATATGCATTAAACTCCCGACTTTGGCATATTATATAATCGTTTGCAATATCTGTATCATTAATTCCATAATTTTTTTTCCATTATAAAATGTGATAGTTTCTAAAAAAAATAAATGCAAAACCAAGTTTTCTATAATCGTTTGCAACATCTAAATTATTTATTCAATATTTTTTTTTTCCTTTTTCGCTTTTTAAAAAAAAATTTAATATTATGGCAACACCACGGAAAAAAAAAAACATTATTAATTTCTGGCCAATCAATGCCCGGCATTACTTCAAGGCTAATGAATATGTGATTCAATTGAAATTTTTAGAACGCATTACTCATGGCGAACCAGCTGGTCGCCAAAGGCGGCTAGTTCTCAATAAAAAGGAAATGAAAATAAAAGAAACTATTTAGAAGAATGAATTAGATAAGAATTGTGAGTTACGCAGTATTAACATATTTTTGTATCATACCATATGTGTTTTAAAAATAAACGGTTCATTAAATGTCACCTAAACCGATATTTAATTGTTCTCACTATACAGAAAACAGAACATCACAAATATAAAAAATACAAATTATAGCCGTGGGTTAGATAAAAATATACTTTTGTATAAATCAAGATTTTATCTGAATATTTACTACCAGTTTGTGAAATATTAAAAAAATAGTGTAGGCAATAATGTTTAACAGCTTGACATACGAATTTACATAACTTCCCAATTAAATGACGAATTTAATAGCTTCCTCATTGGAATATTTACTATTATTTTAATTCCTTTAATAATAATGTGCCTCAAGTAACTTTTTTCATTTTAGATTATCTAATACTTTTCATTTAACTGCGGATTAAAATTTAAAAATTCAATGATTCGATGCGCGTCTCAGACATGTCATTGTATGGAAAGTGGTTAAGTAGAATATTTTCTCAAATATAAAAGCATATTCTTGTATAATTTATTACGAGTTTATCATAAAATTTACAATCTATCTACGAATTTCCGGAAAATTAAAAAATATATATATATATAATAAAATTGTTTAGACAATAATACAGCCGGAATCCGCTCACACGAGTGATCTTCCCAGTGATCTGGGCTTTTTTTGCATACATTCCGGGATGTTCATATTTTTACAGAGTATTGATTTAATCTGAATTTCAGTTAAGGTATCCGACAAAGTTAAATAAACTGGCTATCGATCATATTAGCAATTTAAAAAAAAAATGTCCTTTCTTGTAGTTAAGACTTTCCTCTTTCCAAAACAGTTTATCTTTTCTAAGAAATGGAAGGCCTGGCCTAGCATCCAAAGAGATATTAAACAAAACATAGTTTTCAGTTTAAATTTGTTTTCCACTTCAATTTTAATTTTCATAAAAATTCTCCACTATTCACATGGTATCTTTAAAATGAATTGAGGTATTTACACAAAGATTGCAGAGTTTGTTTTAAATAATAGGGGCAATAAAATGAGCCAAAAGTTCGATGGTTATTGGAAAAATATTTCATTTTCACTCGTAGTGGGTCTTAGACGTGAATTTATGAAAATAAGTTCGAAGTGCATATATTACTAAATTTTCACCAATAACTTCCTTGCATCTCAATATTTTTCTTAGATTTTGGTTCATTTCATTCATCATTATATTCTGTAACTTGCGTGCGAAGAAAAATTGGACTATTGCATTACAGTTTTGCTTAGAGTGTTAACCGATTGATTTAAATTTCATTAAAATCTATCAATTTTCCCATTTCTCAAAATCTATTATAATTTCAAATAATTGTTTTTTGTGTTTATAGTTTAGAATACATCTAAAACCATAAATAGCTTCTAAGAAATCCAATTTTTCGAAAAATGTCCTCCGAACGTAGTCGGATACCTTCAGTTATAAACTGTACACATTATTTTTACCCATTCAATATTTACTAAGTAAGATTTAATGGTATAGTAATTCTATTCATTTAATGCTTACATTTCGAAATGCTTGAAAATTTAGGAAAGAGAAATTAAATATATTTTTTCCAGATATAAATGCTTTGTAGTTGAATAAAATAGATCTGCTTATAATAGATCTGAAAAAAGATCTTATAATAGATCTGATAATAAATGCTTTGTAGTTGAATAAAATAGAATTTTGAACTGGCGTCATAGATAAGGGTAGCGTGTCTTCCTAGTGTTCTGGGCTTCCCGGTTCGGGCATGATTACTATTCTCCAAAAAAAGGAAGAGTTACTTTTGGCTTTATTCCTAATTCGGAAATTAAAATAAGAAGATACCATCCATTTACAATCCAAATAATATCTGGACATGAGAGATTTCCTGCATATTTCCAAAGATTTGGAAGAACGCAGGAAAGTAAATGCATTTGTGGACAAATGGGTACGGTTTACCATTATTTAATGTAATGTATGGAGGTCTCAGAGTGAAGGAAAAACCTGAAGATTGTAAATAATGATTTAAGTACAGTGCTGATGGTACCAGGTCATCTCAAAATCCGGAAGGACATGATGTCAAAGATGGATAGTTTCATTCCACCTGCTTGAGATGGGGCGAAAGACAGCTATTTACTTCCCCGTAAGGAATATTAGTTTGGTCAAGGTAAGTTGGACAATACTTATTTACCAGTCGACCACAACCAATCTTGTGCATACTGCTACGTTCACTGGTGGCGGGGTAGGCGGCTGCATACAAGAAGAAGAAGTTTGTTATTCTGTATTCTATCTGTGAGTAGTGTGAATGTGCCTCCTGTAAAAAGAGGTTGTTTTAGCGAATGTGGAGCATGAAGTAGCTAAGTGGTACTCTTGGCCATAGTTGGAATCGAAACAAGGGACACTCATTTAGGCTTTATATCGCTATCAACGTTCGGCTGGCTTGTCAATGACAAATGCCATTGTAAACAACAACAACATAATTTTGTACTAATTTTTTTTCTAAATTCTGTATTTTTGATGACAACACTATTTTAATAATTTCAAACGTTAGATAAAATGAAGTCAAATTACATAAAAAAAAAATTGTGATACCGCACAAACAGCGATATTTGGTAATGAGTTAAAAATATAGCATATCCCAAGTAGATATGTAGAAAACAATTAAAAACCCATTACATCTATGAGAACACCAATAAAACTGCTTTTCTTCATAAATTGTTAGGTGATTTAAATCCTGGATTTAAACTTTCCACCATTACTTATCAGCTATAATGGAAACTTAAATATGTTGTATGAAAAATATCGAAGAAAACTTTAAAGACTCATAGCATGAAAATTTAATTAAGGTTAATGTTATTCTTCGGAGTAAACTTATCCAAACTTTAGTAAAGTTGAGAGTAAAATTTTACGTCCAGTAGGCATTAAATTGAAAGCAATTTCAATAAATAATTTTTATTGATTATAAAGCCATTACTCGAGTAATTATGATAATACGTTAAACATTAAAATACAAATCCAAATTAACATTACTATTCTTTGGTCAATAGATTTGAACCATTCATCCTTTATGTCTAACATTTAAACGAACTGAAAGGAATTATCTAAAAATGGTGAAGCAACCAACCAGTTGTACACAGCTAACTTCGTCCTCCTCTAATGAGCTTAAATCACTTCACATATTCCGTCTAAAAAAAGAAAGATACTTGCACCCTGAAAAAAACCGAATTTATACATTCTTAAATGCTGCAAATCCTTTTTTTAAAGAAAAATTACTGCCCATGAATTGCATTGTGTATATTACATTCTTTGATTTTCTATTTTAAAGAAACGCAGACTTTTTTCAAAATATAAGAACTATTTTACTGCATTCTAGAAAGGGATTTCGATCAAGGTCACGTATTTATTTCAAGTACGTCATCTATAAAGTTTAATCTCGAGACCTTTTGAGGATGCAGAGTTTCAAAGAAAAAGATTTGTTTTGGATCTATCTTTGAGAAAATGGGAACTCAAACGAATAAAACAACCCGGATTTCTACTAAGGACTCTCATTTTGAAATAATGAGACAGAATTATGCCGTAAACAAGTAAAATCCTTTGTGATTGAATGCAGATTAAACAAGAAAACAGCAGCATTTGCAAACAGTGTTGAAAGTAGAGAGGGTTTACTTTTTACAGTAATTTGATGTTAAAGCAGGAAATATACATTTGCTATTTTTTTTTTTCCTTCTTCTTCAGAAGTACTTCCAATTTCTTTTGGTTTTTGAGTACTAGAAATCATGTCAATATCAATAGCATTTTTACATAAATTTGTTAAAAATTGATTAATTGATTGATTCTAAGAGACTACACGTTTAAATAACTAGCTGGTACTGCCGCCGAAAATATATTATTAATAACAATCCATCAATAATTTAACAATGTTTTATCGAAACAGGATTAACGGAACGACAGTATATAAAATGCAAACAAACAAATATTTATTTTTACATATTATTAGATTTTCGTAGTCTCTTAGAATTGTATAACTCTGTGTTCTTTCAGAATGGCAATGAAAGAAACTATTTATCGTGCCTCGTGATTCTTTTAATATTTTTTCAAAATTCTCAGTTTAATTTTAGAGCATGGGATTAAATTTTTTTTTCAAAAATTGATTAAACATAGAAAATATATTTATAGCATAAAATCATTGATGTAGTTGAATAGATAATTTTTTGAAATTTAAGATGCTGCAAAATTATTTGTAAGATAATATTTTTGGAAGTTTCTACGAAAAATGCTATAATTGAATTTTATTTTAAACTCCCAGTATTAATCTCCCCCAAACTTTCTCGCATAATCTGTAATAAAATTGTTACCTCTGAGAATGACGTATGATATTTGCGTACTATAGCTACATTATATTTACCTTTATCTTGGATTTAGCTTTTCAACTGAATCTATTGTGTCCCCTCGGAGTGTTATTTGGAGAATAATCCTTGGATCCAATTTTGTTTTTTAAAATTTTAGGTAATTGTACTATGCCTATAACCATTTCGTAGGTGTAAGAAATAAGCTGACCCAGTTTCCTCACAATCGGGTGAATAGTTAAGGAAATCCTGAGAGACATACAAACAAGCATTCCTTTTTATTTATATAAATTTTAAATTTCAAAACCTTTTTATTTTATTTCAAAATGTTTGTTATTAAACAATGAATTTTTTATAATAATAAAATGATTCCCCTAACATTTTAGAATCAAACTAATAAATTTATGTTGCTTTTTGTAAAAAAAATTGTTTATTATTTCAGTGTTTTTAGTAAATAATAATTAATTTTGTGATTACTAAATTTAAAAAACTAATAATAAAACACATAAAACAGTGTAATTAAAATACCATCTTGCTATATAGAAACGCCCTTAGCAATTATACTCTCACACCAGCTGGAACTGGAAGAAAGGTGCAAATTGAAAATAATCCAATAATTCCTATTTCATTGAAAATTTGAATATCTGAGATGGGACAAATGATTTTATTACTTTATTTACAACATATAAAAATATCTCATATTGTCTGTCAACATAACGCAAGATAATTGATTGATTGATAGTAAAATATTTGCTTATAAAAAAGAGTACTTCCTAAGACTATTTTCTTCCAAAATTAGAAGTAACTTTTAATCCATCTTAAAGGCTGACCAATATATTTTCAGTTGCACGAATATTCACAGGTTTAGAAACGATCACGTAAATAGAACAATGTAAGAAAATTCTTTACTGTTTTAGATTTTTAAAAAAACTAAAAGAAATCTAATGAAAAAAACTTTTTCAAAACTTCTAGAAATCCTTAATTGTAAAGGAAATTTAATGAATCGTCCTAAGCAAATAAACTGGGGGGGAAATTATTCAAAAAACGCTTACATTAAGAAATCAGTTTTCCCTAAAACATTTATTGCATCTTCATTGTTCCCACAAAATTATTCTATAAAAACAAAAACAAAAAACTCCAACGAAATTATTTTTTGAATGGCAAAAAAGTGAATGAAGAAAAAATTATCCCAATCATTTTATAGTCAAGTAATCTGAAGTTTAACAGAATGTTTACGATGGAAGAAATTCCTAATAACTTATTCCTAAAAACTCAAAAACAATTAGCAATTAGGAAAAAACTCAGTTTTAGCAAAAGCACCATTGCAACATAAATCCAGAACGAAACAAACGAACAAAAAAAAATGCAACTAGAATTTTTGCCTCATAAATTGTTTTTATATATTTCATTTCTTTTTTTTAAATTCCGCTGTTACCAAGGTTTTTAAATGTTTTTTTTTTTGTTTGCCTTATAATTTTTTTTCACATTTGTGATAATGAAAGATTAGCGCAAATTAGCATTTTATTTTGCTTTCTCTGCAAATTAAACAAGGAATGATACAGTTAACTTTTCAAAAGTGAAGAAAAATTAAATGAGCTCGTTATTATAATTAATAAATGGAAAAATTTAATATTAGATTTAATTTGCTGAATAATTCAGTCAAACATCTGAATAATACTTTAGATCGAATAATTCACAGAACAAAACATATGTTGAAAAAAAGGTGAAAAGAATATATATATAAAAAAGCCGGATATCAAACGAGGCTAAAAAAGTGAAGCAATTATTAAGACTTATTTTCTACTAATGTATTTTCAGCTATAATAATTGGCTTAGTAATATAATTATGAAAGATCTTACATTATTCTTAATTATATTACAAATGTGACATCTATACTTATAACAAAGCTCAATGTATGTGTGTGTGTGTTGGCGCTCTACAGCCCAGACCGTTGGACCTACAGCTACCAAATTTTGTACTATTTGAATATACCTTGGAGGTCGCGAATGTGCACCTCAGAGCCCCTTTTTCAAATTTTTAATTAGAATTTGAATGAATTAAAATGTAAGCAAAATTTCGACGTTTTTCCGCTATAACTTGCGAAAAAATATTATTGCACAAACATGATTTGTACATCAATTCAAAGATAAAAAAAAATTAGCTTTCTAATGGTATCAGTGTTTTAATGTATAACTTAAGCTTCTATTTTTAACGAATTTTTAAAGAAATATTTAAACCATGTTTTTTTTATCACGTGACTGAATAAAATAAAACAATGCCGGAAGTTCAAATAAAAAAAACCACTATCATCGCAAATAAATCTAAAGAAATGCAAATTTTAGCACGTGACTGGATAAAATAGAAGAAAAATAAAATTTGATATTTTCTAAAAAATAAATGCAAAGCAAAGGATTCTATGATCGTTTACAATATTTAGATCATTCATTCAATAAATTATATTTATTTTTACAGGATTGAATTTATACAGGATACGCATTCAAATTGAGGTCCAATAGCCAATTTGTAAAATATTATCAATAGGCATATATATTGTTTAATACTATTAATTTGTTCTAAATGAAGTAAATGATTACATTTTATATAGTTTGAGGCAAACAATGCATTTATGAATAAATAGTTTTATATTTCTTCAAACTTTGCTCTGTGAACAATATTTTTATTCATATTTTAAATAAAAGTTGCTACATCATTCAGTCTTCTAAATCAATCATTAAAACTGACTGATTTATAAAATAAAAGAATATTATTAGGAAAATGTATTATTTTAGAACTTTCAGGCCAATCAATGAACGAAATTACTTCAAGGCTAATGAATATGTGATTTAATTGAAAATTTTAAAACGCATTACTCATGGCGAACCTGCTGGTCTCCAAAGGCGACTAATTAATAAAAAAATAAGGAATTATGTAAGATCATTTCCATACCTTCCCATTTTTTTTAAACATTTTCTATGGTTAGCGATATGTTACGATATGTTTTTATTGAATTTTTTTAAGATCTCCTTTTTAATATGATCTGTTAATAATTTATAATAATAACAAGCATTTTTTCCCGAAAATTCCATCTATTTTATATTAAAAAGGGATGTAAGTAAATATTTACTGTCATGTACAGTGAGCAAAAATAGTATTTGCAAGCAGACGATTTTTTGCATTAGTAACCATTGAAAACAAATTTGGTACTATTCTTTTAATTTTTCATTCATTTAAGTAAAAATAAAAAAAAATAAATACTCATTTTGTTTAAACAGTGATATTACATATTTTTACAAATAAAATAATATTTTCTCATGCCTATGTATTTTGCTGTTGTATTTATGTTATGTTTTTAATAATATAATGTTATGTTTTTCTATAAATATTAACTTATTTTACAGTTATCACGTTCTAATGCCCCATTAAGAATAGAATTGTGTCTGATGTAAAAATGCTCTATACCAAACACTTTAATGTAAAAGTTTCATTTAATACGGTAGACAACGTTTCATTGAATAATATTTTAAGAAATAAACTCCCTTCATGGTCTGACAATTATCTTAATACCAAGAATTTTGTTTCGAAAATCCAAAATATTTTATATCACTTAAAAATGGAAGTATGTAAATATTTAATGTCATGTATTTTGCTAGTATATTTATGTATACATAATATTGTGAATTTATTTGCATATTCATGTATTCTGCAATTATAGATATCAAATGTTCCATTAGTAATAGAATTATTCATGATGTAGAAAGATGTTATTTGTCAATTCCTTTTTTATTTTATAGTTTCATTTCTACGAATCATTAATCGTTTTTTTTTAAATAAATACACATTAAAATGTAGTTTTATCTAGTAAATAAAACAATTTTTATTCATCTAAATATTTTCTCTTCTTTTAATATTTATTGAATTAATAAAAATGCAACATTTTAATTAAATTAATGCTGCCATTTTAAGTAAGTGAATTTTCTTAAATAATATAATAATAATAAGAAGAATATAATAATAAATAATAATTATTATATTAAATAACAAATAATATAATAATTATTATTTCAATATTTTAGAAACAAAGTTAAGGTATCCGACTACGTTAAAAACACTGCTTATCGACCACATTGGAGAATTTTTATAAATTGTTATTTTTTTAGTAGATCATATTTTCCTCTTTAAAAACAGTTTAGCGTTTCTAAAAAGAAGAAGACCTGACCTACCATCCAGGGTCACATATTTTTTCAGGTGAAATTCGTCTTCAAGTTTCTCTAAACTTTAATGTTCCTAAAAATTCCCCACCGTTACATGATATCTCAAAAACTAATGGAGACATTTACATAAAAATTGTCAGCCTGTGTTTTAAATAATGTGGGCAATAAAATGAAGCAAAAATGCGATTGTTGATGAAATACTTTTTCATTTATAAGTATTTTAGAAAAATTAAGCTTTAAATTTATGGAAAAAATACACACACACACACACACA
>JAPMOQ010004516.1:97352-113297 GCA_026543055.1 Argiope trifasciata | reverse complement strand
ACAAGTACTATTTTCAAGTACTATTCAAGTCACACAAGTACTATTTTGGTCCTACTGAACCGGGTCAGATGGGAAAGACGAAACATGAGTTATGAGTATCTTTTCTAAACTTCATATCGTATGTATAGGAGAGATTCAACTCTAGATAAGTGGCTTAACTTTCAATAGACTAACACATAACGACGGATCTTCGTTAAACCTGGAATATTCTTGTGCCGAAATTGAGATCTTAATACTCAATTCCTTCGAATTGAAATCTCGCTGAGGAGAGGCCGATCTCCCCTTTAGTATCTAAAGAGAAAAATGCAAATAAATATACAAATAACTTACTGGTACAAAGCGCGTTACTGCCTAGGAAAAAAAAATGTCAATGTTTCATCGAAATAGGATATGTTATTCTAAAAAATAATTATTTTTATACAATAGGTTTGGGTATTCTTTTAGAATTTTAAAACTCGGTGTTCTTTCAGAATGGTAACGAAAGAAACTATTGTTTCATATTCGTACGCAATTCTCAAGTTTAATGTTAGAAAATGCGATTAAAATAATATCTTTTAGAATTGATTCAAGATAGAAAATATATTTATACCACAACGTACCATAAAATTGTTAATATAGTTAAAAATAGTTTTTTGAAAATTAAGATGGTGCAAAATTATTTGTACAGCAGTATTTTTGGTAGTTATTGCGAAAAAAGGCTAAAATTTAACTAAAATTTAAAACCCCTGTGCTTGTAACCCCTAAATTTTCTCTCATAATCTATACTTATAATCAAGCCGAATGTGTGTGTACGTGTGTGTTGGCGCTCTACTGGCGAGACCGTTGTGCTTACAGCTACCAAATTTGGTACATGTATACCTTGGAGGTCGGAAACGTCCACCTTGGAGTGATTTTTTGAATTTTTAATTAGAATTGGAATTGATTAAAATCTGAGCGAAATTTCGAATTTTTTCCGTTATAACTTCCGAAAATATTATTGTACAAACATGATTTTTACATCAATTTAAACATAAAAAAATAGCTTTCTAATGGTATCAGTGCTTTAATGTATAACTTATGACTCTATTTTTAACGAATTTTTAAAGAAATATCTTAACCATGTTTTTGTATCACGTGGCTGGATAAAATAAAAGAAAACAATGACAGGAGTTCAAATTAAGAAGAAAACAACAACTATGATATGAAGATATTCTGCAAAGTTAATTCATATTCAGTTATCCTGATTTAATTCCCTTAGGCACATCTCGTAATTCGGATTAAAAAGATCCCAGTATGCTGATTTGTTGTCACCCTCCTGTGAAAACAAAAAAAATGTGGGGGTCTGGCTCCTCACATCGATGAATTCCTTGGGGAGGAGTTAGACCGGGACCGGTGAGGGTCCATTGAACTCAAACAAAGTTCCGAACAATACTACTGCCATGGCGGACCAGTCATTCAAGTTTGTACGTATGTCATCACACGAACCGGAGTAGTCGATCTATGACTCATCATCATTTAAAAAAGCAACTTCTTTTAAATATGTTTTACAAATTTATCCTAGAGGAAGGTATAACACTGAATTTCTCGCTCAAAATATTTGAAATATCTCTGAATTTCTCTCTCTCTAACCACCGTTTTATTGAATTAAAAATCTAGATATTGTGGAAGATCAGAGAGAACTCTTGCTCCATTTATTTTAAAGAAAATATCAAATTTCATATTGGTTTCTGTTTCATACAAACTTTTTCATACAGTTTCTGGTTACTTTTTGCAGTAAGATACAGTAATGAAATGTTCGGTAAGATAAGATAAATCTCCACTTGTAAATGACAAAATCGTACCAATTGACTGAAATTTCGTCATAAGAATAAAATAAGAATGGATTTATCAGAGTTTCAGCTCTAAATTATAATTTTTAAAAAGACGGTTTATAGTTTATAAATATTTTTATATATAATTGTTTAAATATAGTTTTATAATTTACACTTATAATAGTTTTTAAAAATATAACATATTTTAATGAATCACCATGTTTTGGATCTCCTAGAGTCTGAGATACAAATTAAAAAAAAATGACGCGTTTTAGTGAACACGATTGTTTAAAAAAATTTTCTCTTGATGGATGAAATTTTGTACATGATCTCTAATTAGTATTTCAGAGTTTTAAATTTCTGTTAAATTTCAAATGAAGTGTATTCAGAGGAAATCTGTTAATCCTGTGATCCGAACATAATTTAACACTACAACAACAAAACGAAGAATGTTAAATGAGTGATATTTGATGCATACATTTAATATTCAAAGTATTGATATCTTTCAAATTTGGAACCAGATCCGTCAAGGGGTTCATCATTTGTCGATCTACTCATTCAAAAGCGTGTAAATTTGTTAACAGGGATTTAGATAACTAAATCCGATAATTGATCATTTTATTAAAATAATTTGGTAGGGAATTTTGAGTTTCATTCGTCATACAAATGGACCTCCAAAATGGATACTCGGTTTTATTTATTATTCTACGAAGAACTAAGCTCTCATATAATCGATTATGAAAATTGGTGCCTCTTGAATTGTTTGCTTTTTATGCATCAGTTTTGCGTGGGTTTTATTTTTCAGTATATTTAAGCCCTCTTCTTCTCCCCTCTTTCAATTTTTTTTACATTCCACTTGACTTGCTTAACTAATTTCTACACTTCTCATATGAAATGAAAATTTGCCTCACATATAGAATAAGGCAGAATTTCGAAAGGGAAATATTGTTTAATAATTTTACGCAATACATTTTTTACAAATTTTACTCAGTTTCAACCATGATCAATAGCATTCACTTTAACTTCTTGAAAAATCTAGTTAATGCTTGAAAGAAATATATAAATTTAAACACAATTTAATTAAATATTAATTCCCTTCCTTGCCCTCCTATATTGATCTATGCTTGGTTATTAGATTTATTCCATTGTTAACTCAGCAATATTCATCGGTTTAACTTCAATTATTATTTTATTTAGAAGGTTTCAACAATCACTCTTATTATTGTTGTTAGCAGAAATATTATTGTTTAATACTAAACAGACAGTTTAATACAAACAATGTAACAGACGAAACAATGAATCCATCTTCTGCTGCTCTGTTAAGAATCATTTCTCTTTTTGCAACTGATCGTTGTGTGACTTTTTTTTTGCTAAGCTATGCTTGGTGCGTTTTGTTTCAATGAGGCTTCGGCCATCATTGGATGGATCGTCCTATGGGCGATCTTGGAACTGTTGAAATATTACATGTTCCCCCACTTACCCTTAATCGGAGATCTGTTTTTCGATCCCGATTTGGATCAAGATGTTGATACACCATCTGATCCACCAGCGACTAGAGTAGAATCCGTTCCAGTGGTTCGCTCCTACATGGTATTTAGGATATGCCAGGCATTAGAACTTCCAGCGAAATTGGCTCCATCTGCTACCCAGAAGTCTGAAATCACTGTTGTAGAATCCTACGCGGTCTACAAGCTGTGCTCAGCTTTGGGTTTGCCTGCACGGATGGCTCCTGTCGGAGTGCCAGTTGTAGAATCTTTTGAGATCTACAAGTTCTGTTTGGCCTTGGATATTCCAGTGAGATACCGGTCGTAGAAGGACGCAGTTTAACATCAAAACTGTCGTCTGCTGGCCGATGCAGTTTTCAGATCAGAACTGCCTTCGAATGCAGCAATGGAGGGTGGGTGGGCGGGGAACGAAAGTAGCCCACCTCCACGTGGTGTTCCCTGGGCAACGGTGCAATTCTTTGGAATTGTATCGGCTGAGAGGCTACTTAAGAGTGAAAACAAATAAGTAATGAACTTATTATTTAGTTTCATAAAACAGCAGACTTAATTTCTGATTTTACATTTTAATACCACAAAATTTCCTTACAAGCATCAAATTCAGAATAAGCAGAAAGCGTATTTATGGTATGGATTTTTAATCACAAAAAATAAAAAAGTTAAAATATGTATTTTACAAAGAATTGTTCAGGAACTCACTCATACGGAAAATCAGCAGCGTTATCAATCAAAAATCTGATGGTGGAATTACTTGTATTTCCAAAATTATAGTGACAAAAATTTACAAATTCATGATACAATTCGACGCTATGTATTAATAACCGATTTTGACAAAATACATTAAAGGCCTTACTGTCAATGCGTTGCTACGATTCTTTCTGAAGTGTATGGAACTGAATGAAAAGTAGTACAAGAGGAATAATTTGGGTCTGGGATTATCGGTTGTGTGGCAACAACATTTATGAGAATTTGTTTTTTTCTTACCTGGTGGTAGCTTTGACTTAGTTTTTTTATGACGCAAAAGCCATCTTTGTCTAAGCTGCGCCACATTCATGAAATTAAAATATTTGTATGAATATGTATTAATTTTATAACGTGATATCTCTAAAAAATCTAAATGTCTAAAAGCGTAAAAATGCGCCTTTTAAAAAAACGTATCACTTATATAAGAAATGGCACTATGCTAAAAAATGCAGCAACGGTGAATTTCTTAAGAATTGGGCTGTCTAAGAGGTTATTTAATTTTGAAATAATTAAATAATGAATCTTTTATTTAGTTTGACAAACTGCTCACCTAACTTTTGATTTTGCATTTTAATGCCCCAAATTTTAAGAAAATTACCAAATTACAAGCATCAAATTCAGAAAATACGGGACGTGTCTTTTCGGTAGCTACAACCACAAATATTTTTAGATAACGTAATAATTTATATATTTTTTATCTCATAAAATAAAAAAAAATAGTTTGAACACGGCATTTAAAAAAGAAAACACGCATCTAAATAATATTTATCAAATTTACTGGTTAGTTAATAAAATCCCCACTTCGTAATGAGAATTTTATAAACTAACCGGTAAATTTGATAAATATGAAATAATTTATCGAATTTATCAAATTCAGTGTTGATTATGTATAATCACCGGTAATTTTATATAATCACCAAATTTGTTACTTTTACCGTAAGACACACACACATATATATACAGGGTGTTCCGGACTAAAGTAACCCTATCCAGAGCTACATACTGTCGTATCTATTCAACCGAAAATTCTGAAATTTTGGGTACACCTTAATAGAGGGATGGAAAAAGTCTTTTGCTGAAAACGGATTTAGTTCCAAATGTCGCTATTAGAAGGCGTATTATCAACTATTTTATTATTACACATTAGCTTGGAATTAATCCAAGTCATATTCAGCATGATGGCCACCATTGTCAGCTACCCTCTGAAATCTGAAAATGGCATATTCAATGGCAGAGCGTAGTGTCTGCGTTGAAATATTGAACACTTGGCGGCAAATACTGGCTTTAAGATCAAGCATCGTTCTTGGTTTATCGTCGCCAAGCAGATCGTTCAAATATAACCAGAATCAAAAGTCACATTGATTAAGGTCTGGAAATCAGGCAGGCCAAACATTATTGAAGTGGATTCTTATTACTCTTTCTTCTGTAAAATGTGTTTTCAGAATAGTTTTTACACAATATACAATATGTGAAGTCGCAAAATCCTGCATAAAAAGCATTCGGTCAAGACATTGGCGTGATTGTAGAGCCGGGACAATTGCATTCTACAGCATCGATGCATACCGCTCTTTTTTAATAGTGCATGTCACTGCACCTGATGGAGTTTGTTCCTCGAAGAAGTAAGGCTAAAGAATAAAAGAAACATTAAATCCGCACCATACCGTTACTTTTGGCGAATGTTACGGAGCGTCTAATGTAGAGTGGGGCTGTTCTGTAGCCCAAATTCGGCAGTTATGCGTATTCACCGAGCCATCTAAATGGAAATGAGCTTCATCGGACCAACAAATGTCCCAAGGCCATTCAGAATCGACCTCACTCCGAGCAGGAAACTGCAGTGAGGACGTTAATCGCACGTCAAAATCTTGTGGATGCAGCTGATGAACAAGTGAGATTTTGTATGGAAAATATAGTAGGATATTCTTGAGGATAAAATGCACAGTGGGCGTATCCAATACTGTTTCGACATGGCGTACACTACTGCTAGCCATGAAGTTTGATGTTTTGTCCTCTTCCACTTGAAGTGCAATCTCCTGTATGTGTATGTGCTTTGTGTGCGAGTATGAGTGTATGTGGGTGTGTCCGTGTAGAGTGAGTGTGTGAGTGTGGAGAGCGTGTGAGTGTGCGGAAATACGCAGTGTGAATGTTGCAGTGTAAAAGGGGGATATATGATAGACAAATAAGGCTGAGGATGAAAAAAAAAATTCTCCAGTAAGTGCTTCATAGTGCCAGCAAAAGTAGGACAAAATTCCTTCCTTACGGCTGGTGAATTGACGAAAGAAAGAAAGGGTCCGCGATATTTTGCAAGTATTTTCAGTTATAGTTGAGAATCTGTTGAAAATATTTTCGCCTGAATAAAGTGAATTTTCTTAGAAGAAATATGCACTCATGTAATCTGGCTACTAAAGACTAATAATATCTAAGCGTCGTATAGCATTCCTTTTTTGTAAAATTAATTCTATTCAAATTTAAAAAGTTAATATTATTATTTAAATGCTTTTTATGAAATTTTAAGAATGAAGGGTATTTAGTAACAACGTGCTGCACTTTTATATTGTCACTTCATGAAATCCGGTCTTTCGTTGCCATAATGATTTTCTGTATAATTATTTCCTGACGAATTCTTCAATTCCAATTATGAGGATATTTTCCAAAAATATCGTAGAAATGCCATAAAATGAAAAAAAATCGTATTTTATTTGGCAATAGAAACTAACCGTAATATATGATGATGTCGTGTCCTGTTTCCCACGGGAAAGGGGGTGCAGTAGCTTCTGATTGTAAAGATCCCAAAGCATCCATAGGGCAGAAGTCTGACTTCTAGCTCAAATGAAGGTGGCATACACATTCGCTTGCACAATCCCGTTTTACAGGGAGCTCATTCATACATTTCACAGATAGAACACAGAACAACCAAACCCGAACCGAGATTCGTACCCGGAAAGCCCAGATCACGATAAATACACACTACCCCTATGCCAGGACGTCGGTAAAAGTAATATATAAAACCTTCTATTTCCTATGTAAAGGATTTTTTTTCTTGAATATCAAAGTCTATCATAAAATGAAAGAAAACCGCATTCCATTTTGCAATGGCATGAATTGATAAAATACCTACTATTTCTTTTTCAAAGAATTTCTTTCGTGGATATCAAAGATATAACATAAAATGAAAGAAAATACTATTTTATCTGGCATTGGACATTAACTTTAATACATAAAAATCTTCTATTTCTGTTGTAATTTTTTTTCATGATTATCAATGGAATGTTGGGATATGAAAGCAAATCGTATTTTATATGTCAATACAAACTAACTGTATTATAAAAAAGCCTTCTATTACCTTTGTAAATTTTTTTTTCATGATTATCAAAGAAATATCGTTAAATGAAAAAAAACGGATTTTATTGAAAAATAAAAACTAATTGTTGTATATTAAAAGATTTACTAAAATTGAAAATCTAAACGAGTCCATTAAAATGCAAAAAAATGTAATTCGATTAAATTTATAATAAATTCAATATTATTTTTTCGATCTTCCGAAAGCCTATTTTAAATGAAAGGTAATTCCAGATCTGTAACGCTGTAAACAAGCCATTGTAAGTAAAGAAAAACTTGTAATTTAAAACCCACACCTGTTGGTGACATGTTTGAAATCTAATGGAAGATTCTGCTATCATAGAGTTAACACTAAAAATGATAAATGCAGACCATACTGGTTCTAAAAGTTCGATAATGATCATCAGTTATTTCATTTTTATTTTCATCACAAGATGCTCATGACTGATGGAAAACCTATTGAGGGGAAAAATGTCTCCCTACAGGTGATCTTGAATGTTTTTCTGTGAAATCTTTTCCAAAAAAGATTATCGTCTTTCATCGTCGACTATTATTACGGTCTATAAAGCTTTGAGTGCTAGTTACTGAGATAAACGTGAAGTTATATGGACACCATACAAGATTTTTTAAGGCGGAATTTGTTGTTCACAATGCATTAATTTCCAATTTTAGTTTCTAATGCAGCTTCTCGTTGCACCAAATATAATCTAAGAGACTCTAGTGATATAAATAGTTCATTGCAGATGTGAGGGAAAAGAATTATTTAGTTTTTTTATCGATAAAATCTTATAAGATTTTTAATTTAGCTAGCAACACAGGGTGAAGAACAGCTATCCCCTAATCAAGACTACAACCCTAGATGCCCAGATCACGGGGAAGACACGCTAAAACAAGCTTCCAACATTGTTTTGTTTGCTGTGTGCAATATTTGCACACATTTCTGGTTGATTTAGACTTTTTTGAAAAATATTTGCTATCCACATTTAGATTTTTATAAGGAAAGACAATTTAATGATCATATTTGAATGCGACAGATCAACGAGTATGAAAACAAAATGTGAAGGAATGGATATATCAAAAACTGATTTGATATTTATCTATTTCTATTCTTTTAATATTTTCAAAATAATAATGTTCGGCATAATAATCAAAAACTAACAACTCCTATCCACACGAAAACCTTTGAATGACCGAACCGCCACAATAGCGATACTGGAAGAAATTGTGGATAAGTTATGAGGGTCATAGATGAACACGGTTCAACCCTTCCCTAAAAAAGTATGATCTGCCAGAGATGGGAATAGTCAGATCCCCACCTTTCCATATACCTACAGTGTTAAGTCATACTACTGACATCAGACCCACACTAAGGCCCACCGATTAACCACGCAAGACTGACTGACCAGATCGCTGCAACAGCAACACTGGAGGGAACTGTGGCTGAGTCCCAATGACCATCACCTGCCACGGTACAATCCTTCCCGAAGGGAGAACGCCCCGTCATCGATGGGAGGGTTAGTGCCCCCACCTATTATTGTGCCCTTCAGGTTGACACAATCCAACCACCATACGGAAGGATCTCATCCTTATTTTGAGGTGCCCCACTCCCCAAACTTTACCTACAGGGGTATCGAGAAGTCACCCTGCTGGAAGCTCCTTATCCTTAGTCAAAAGGTGACTCCCATGGGGATACTGGACGTGATAAATCAAAAGTTTAAAAAATTGAATTGGCCTTGGCCTGTGATGCGAAAGTCAGTTTTTAATGAATAAAAAATTAATTGCTCAATTAACTGGAATAATAAGTAGCCTTTGTTCTATTCTTGACTCTAATCTGTATCCGTGCTAAATGCCATCCCATTCCGTTCAGACGTGATTGAATAACAAACATCCATCCATCCATGCAAACGTCCAAACATTCACAATATGAGTATAGATTATTTCGAATGAAAAAGGAACTGGAAATTATAGGGATTTAAAATTAAGATGGTACATTACTTGAAATTCGATGACCGTGAGGAATAAAAATTTCATGTCCTGTACTAACAAGTATCAGCAAACAATAAGAATCATTGCTTACTGACACGTAGTTTTTTCCTTAGTATCAACTTATAGAAATAGCCATTGATAGCAACATTTCATTTAAATTATATTAAAATTTGCTACAAATTTTCCCATTTCCCAAAATATATTATATTTTCAAATAATTTGGTTGTATTAATAGTATTTTGTATTACAGTTGATAATACATCTGAAAAAATTAGTCCTAAACAGTTTTTAAGAAATCCAATTTTTCAAAATTTTTCGTTCGAACATAATCGGATACCTTAAATATATATATATATATATATAAAATATGGGAGAGTGCAATTCACAGACAGCTGACTTCAGCTCTTAAATGTATCATCTTTCACCTGCAATGTGAGATAAGAAAAAATTAAGACGCATCAAAACAGTTTATGCGTGAAATCGACCACAATAAGAAAAAATGTCTCCTTCTCCATTGGAAGTTTGACATCAGAATTGAAACTTGAACAGAAACGGGAGGGAAAACGATGAGGGGCCGATTTGTTTTCACGAGGGAGGATTCTCAAGAAGAGGACATTTTTGAGCCCCGAAATATTTTTTTTTGTTTTTCATTTTTTGGAAAGTTCTAAATCCTTTCTCGGGCGATGTTTCAATCCCGTAAGGAGTTGCACTCAAAGTGCAAAAAAGAGCAACCGACAAGAGAAAAGGATAAAAGATTTTTATTCTGTGCCATGAGCAGCAGGAGGAAACAGCTGTATTTCATCATTCGTCGAATTTCTCCCGACAATATCCGAATTTTATTCTGGCGCAACTTATTTTTGGCGAATAAAGCAAGCAAAATCTAATACTATAATACGAGGAATAATTGCCAAGTCAAAAATCGCCCCAGAATTAATAAACTCCGGTAAACTTGGGGGTCTGGGGTTTTGGGCCACGAGGAATCGATTGGCGCCGGTTTTTAAGCGCTATGGTGGAGCAGTTCGGAGTTACAGATAGGATATTTTCAAACTTTGTTAGTTCGCCATAATGGCTACTTAAATTTTCAAGCGGTAACGTGCTGCCATCTATAGCCAATATGGCGAACTAATAAAGTTTTATGTTTATGCTGTTATAGGTTTATAATATGTTTCTTATGTATGTATATATGTTTTGTTTTTCTAAATAAATTTGTCAAATATCTTGAACTTCAACACACTTCAATCTTTACCTTTACTTTACCTTTGTATAGAATAGTTCCCTTTCCAAACTCTAACTTTGCTTAGAATAGTTTACAATGGTGCACTTTAACCTGTTATCTTTTCACCAATGGTTTCACAAATTTTCTTATGGCATGCATTGTTTTGATAAATCACAATTAATTTTAAAAAATTGGAACTTCATCCGCATCTATTAACCAAGGATTCAACTCCAAATAACTTGCCAATTTGATTGATTGAAAATTTCATTTCTTTCTGCATGAATTGCAAACGAAATATTAAACGAAAAAAAAACATGAATTTCTTGTTCAACGATATTTAATATGATTGACTATACAATATATCAGTTTATATTAACTAGTGGACAAATAAAGTAAGCAATGGATGATAATGTATTTTTTGAACTCAAACATTGCGAGAGTTTAAACCAGTCTGTAACGTGAAACTTCAGAATGAAACGTTCATTCAAACAGACGAAATTAATTTATACCTAAGAGAATTTACAAACGAGCGTTTATATATGATTATTTGTTAGATCGATTAATAACTGTAACTGCACTTTTTGACAGTCTGAAAACTTTACTGGAACCTCATTAACATTCGCTTAAATGAATAATATCTTAGGTGGGAGATATAAATATTATTTTGTATACTGCAAACATGGCGTAGAGAATTTAAGACTATGGTATAATTTGAAATCTTGCCCATCTGTTGTCTAACTTAACATTTCCAATCAAGTGCAGTTTTATGGAATATCATTCTAAATAGATGTTCCGAAAATTCTATTCTTCTGCGTTTATGACTCTAAAGATTGAAAATTTAGAAGAAGAAAAATTAAATAGAAGAAGACATTTTTTTTAATAATTGTATTATCCCTCTAACCATCTGGTAGACGTAAACAATAAGCTGACCAAGTTTCATCGCAATTGGATGAGAGGTACGAGAACGAATAAGAGGCATATGGACAAACATTCATTTTTATTTATACATATAACACATATAATTAATGAGAATAATTTCATTTTAATTGAAAAAGCTTCGAATAAATTAAATGAAATGTAAAAACAATTTTTTCAAATCTTTGCTTTTGCATAATTTACTCTCTGTAATGAATTTATATTAGCATTCATTCATTAATATAATTCATAGTGTCTCTTACTTTTAGTTGACATTCTGCTTTTAGGTTGATATCTTTTTAATTTAAATGTTAAACAGAAAGAGGGGAAAACAGATAATTAACTGTCCCATCCGCTTACCCCACTTATATGGCCCGGTATCTAAAAATTAACATGGTGGCTAGTTTTAAATGTCCAATCCACCAAATAAAACATATTCGCCGATCCAAAAGGAAATCCTATAGTGCGAAGTATAGGATCCGTTTGTGTATCAACTGCTCTCGCTGTGAGATGTGTCAGGGAATCACGGATTAATAATAAATTCCACTTCATACAACGGACTAATTTCCGCCTTGCTTTCTGGTGCGTGAGTTCTATATCAAATTGACTAGATTCAGTATTCTCCAAAGACGCCAAATGTACAAACATCTTTTAACTAACTATCAAACTCCTACTTGTTTAGGTGATTTTAAAGGTTCTTCATCATTTAATTGAATTGTCTTACGGTTTCTTGATCATTTCATTGAATTGTCTTATGGGTTCTTATTCTTTTTACTGATTTCAAACGTTCTTCATCTTTTAATTGAACTGTCTTACGGTTACTTCATAATTTTATTCAATTGTCTTACGGGTTTTTCATCTTTTAATTGATTTCAAAGATTTTTTATCTTTTATTTAAATTGTCTTACGGGTTCTTCATCTTTCAACTGATTTTAAAGATTCTTAATCGTTTGATTGAATTGCCTTATGGGTTCTTCATCTTTCAATTGAATTGTTTTACGGGTTCTTCATCTTTTAATTGAATTGTTATGCAGATTCTTCAACTTTTAACTGATTTTAAAGATACTTTGTCTTTTAACTGATTTTAAAGATTCTTCATCTTTTAATTGAATTGTCTTATGGGATTCTTCATCTTTTAATTGAATGGTCTTATGGGATTCTTCATCTTTTAATTGAATGGTCTTATGGGTTCTTCATCTTTTAATTAAATTGTCTTACAGGTTCTTCATCTTTTAACTGATTTAAAGGATTCTTCATGTTTAATTGTTCATCCAGATTTTAGCCTTCAAAGTTTATGTATTTTTAATTCTTCATCATTAAATATGCAAACGCACTCAATCTTTAAAAAAATTTAAAAGAATTAGTTTTTACCATTTTAAGGAACATTTTGCCTTGCTGTCACTTTTACAATGTTAAAAAAACATTGCTAAGCTGACAATTTTATCAATCAGATACTATTTTTCATAGAACTTTATAAAAATTACTATTTTATGCTCATTTATTTTTTATGTGTATCTGTATCCTTCAAATGGAACAATATGCAACAGACATACGTCTGGCTCATTATACTATTCGTTTCAGAATTCAAAGACGACCTCTTTCCGACGGTTCTATCTCACTAAGGGGTGACACGCTGAAGGATATGAGCCATTTCTAGATTTACTTTATTGTTAAAGGCAAACATCTCCTCTTTTCCTCCTTCCCCTTACCCTTATTTTGCCTGATTAGACCAGTCCTAAAGCCTGCGCAAAAGTGCTGAGAGCTTTAGAATCCTATGACAAAAAATAGTCAAGGATGATCCTTACATAAATAAATAACGCAATAGATTCCATCAACTTAAGAATAAGAATTCCATCAACATAACAACAAGAAATTGGATTTAAAAAAATTCTTTAAGGATTTTTCACAAACGTTTTATGGTTTTTAGATGTATTATGAATTATAAATACTATGAATACAAAAAAAAAATATTATTTGAAAATATAATGTATTTTGAGAAATAGGAAAGTGTGCGGTACATTTCATTTTAATGAAATTGAACCTAAAGGGTTAGCACTATAAACAAAATTGAAATGCATCAATCCTATTTTTCTTTGCACACACAAAATGGAATACGATGATGAATGAAATGAACCAAAATCTAAAAATAAACTTTAGATGAAATAAAGTTTCGGATACTAATATACGCATGGATGCTCTTTTTCCATCCATTTATTACGTAATTTTTTTAAAAACGCCTCTAAATGAAAAAGTATTTCACCAACACTAAAACTTTTGACTCATTTCGTTGCCCACATTATTTAAAACAAGCGTTGAAATTTTTAAATAAATGCCCTTATTAGTTTTTTCAAATACCATGTCAGTGGCGAAGAATTTTTATGAAAATTAATGTTTCGAGGAAATTGCAATCAAAGACAAATTTTAACTGAAAAATATGTGTTTGTGTGTAGAGCAGGGTGTGTGTGTATTTAATCCATGCAAAAATTCTTCTTTACTTTTTTTGTTTCTTTTCACACACACACACACACACACACACACACACACACACACACACACACACATATATATATATATATATATATATATATATATATAGTCCAATCAACGATCGTTGGAAGGACGAGAAAGTGATATGTTTTGCAAATAAAAACACAATAAATGTATTTTACAGAGAAAATAGTATTACTTACTTTATCAGAGATTTTTTTTTATCTCTTGAAGCATGATGCATCACCTTATGATGCGCGAAACACATGTCTTCGATAAAAGACACTAATATAATGGCGTCCAGTAACGAAGATGGATCCAATGCGGGTCACGTGGATCGGAGACCTTTCTGGGATAATGAAAACCCGATGATTCGGTGGAGAATATGCCCTCTGCACTCACTCGGGCTCAATATGTCAGCTTTTTTGTTTATTTACTGAATCCATTATCACAGATATGAAAAGGCAGTGTATAAATCTTGATCAAGTTATAACTATTCAATTCAAATGAAACTTGTCTCTTGGATCCAATCAAATATTTTAATACACTATTCAGATTTATAGATTATTTGTAGATTTATACAGACAGAATTATTTTATGCGTAAAAAAAAAAAAAAAACCTTTGGAATTTTCTACTGGTCAGTCACAATAGAGCAAGTTTTTGTTGTCTGTATTCTCTATAATACACGTATCTTTATTCCTGCTGTTGTTTTCACATTTTTTTTAATTCTTTGCATTGTCTATAGCTTTAAGGTATCCGACTACATTCGAATTAAATATTTCTAAATATTTGATTTTTAAAAACTATTTAAAACTATAGTTTTTATATTTATTGTCACTTATGATACCGAATACCATAAATGCAAAAAAAAATAATTTGAAAATATAATATATTTTGAGAAATAGGAAAACTGGTAGTAAATTTTAATGAAATTTAACTAAAACGGTTAACATTCTACGCAAAATGAAAATACATCAACCTTAATTAATAATATTGCGATTTTTCAATAATTTCATAAATCTATATAGAACGAATCATAGCATTTTTAACATAATAAATCGGAGCAATCAGTGTTTTACAATATTCATATACTCTTTAAGAACATTTGACAAGTTAACCATTCGAAGACGGTGAGGTTTGGTGAATAAACGACTGGATGCCTTCCCTTTGTGTTTTGCTGGTCTTCAATTAGAGTCTCGAAGACGAATAAATTTGTATATTTTTATTCCTTTTATATAGAATCTACTTCATCGTTATTCTTCATAAAAATTATAAAATAATGCTTATTTTGTATAAGTTTTTATTTCATAAAATTATTGAGCAAAATATCTACTACTATAAATGCAATGTTATGTGCAAGGACCTTGTACATGTGTAAACATTATTCCTATTTCTAGCATAGGAATTTTAAATAAGATTTTCATTGTATTTGAAACGTGGATTAATGAGTCCTATTACAAATCGTAATCCTGATCCTTTACCAAGACTGAGTGGCATGGTGGACAGGGGGCGACCAGGCGCATCATGTTGATACTGCTACGTTCAGTGGTGGCGCGGTGGTTGGCTGTATGCAAGAAGAAGAAGGGCGACCAGGTATTTTCAGTTTTGTTTTTCAGAGCTCGAGTTTCGAAGCCGACAAGTAGTTTCATAAATTATGCCTAATTTTATAAGTAATTTTTTATCATTAATCTCCATAATAATTCTGGAAATTCGTCCAGTTTCAATACTTCATAAAATAAAATTATTTTTCAATATAGCGTTACTAACCTGTAATTTTGCTTTCCCTAACTAATGACGTCATTGTATGGATGACTGATTTACAGTCTTTTTTCCCTCAACGAAAAATAGCTGAACTTAACGTCATCATGATGCCAATGAAGTAAAGTTGAAAAAGTAATTGCTTTATTAAGCATGTTGATGATGCTTTTTTTTCTTTATTTGTAAGCAAATTTCCAAAACGGTTTTCAT
>JAPMOQ010004516.1:35055-67352 GCA_026543055.1 Argiope trifasciata | reverse complement strand
TTAGAGCTACATACCACCGTTACTAGTCATCCAAAAATTCTGAAATTTTGAGTACGCCTTAATAAAAGGATGGGAAAGAAATTTTGCTAAAAAAATAGTTCCAAATGTCGCCACTAGAGGGCTTATTATCAACTATTTCATTATAAGAATTTTATATTATCTTGGAATTAATCCAAGTCATGCGCGACATGATGGCCACCATTGTCAGCTACCCTCTGAAATTTGAAAATGGCATCTTCAACAACAGAGCGTAGCGAAATATTAAATATTAAATACTTGAAATATTAAACAGGTGGCGCCAAATACTGGCTTTAAAATCAGGCAACTTTCTCGGTTTGTCACGATCAATAAGAGCTTTCAAATATCCCCAGAGTCAAAAGTCATATGGATTAAGGTCTGAAGATCAGGTAGGCCAAGCATTATTCAAGTGGCTGCTTATTAATCTTTCCTCTATAAAATGAGTTTGCAGAATGATTTTTACACATTTTTGCAGTGTATGGTGTCGCACCATCCTGCATAAAACGTGTTTGGTCAAGGCATTGGCGTGATTGTAGAGGATAACTGCATTCTTTCATGGTAGTGCATGTCACTGCAGCTGCTGGATTTTGTTCCTCGAAGATCACGGCTCCAGAATAAACGAAGCATTAAATCCGTACCATACCGTTACTTTCGGTGAATGTAACGGAGCATCTAAGGTAGAGTTGGGATGTTCTGTAGCCCAAATTCGGCAGTTATGTATATTTACCTATCCTTTTAAATGGAAATGAGCTTCATCGGAGCGCAAACTGTTCGAAGGCCATACAGAATCGACCTCACACCGAGCAAGAAACTGCAGTGAGAACGTTAATCGGTCGTCAAAATTTTGTGGATGCAACTGATTAACAAGTGAGTTTCTGTATGGAAAATATCGTAGGATATTCCTGAGGATAATATATACAGTTTAACATGGCCTTAGAATACTGTTGCTACATGGGGAACACTACTGCTAGCCATGAAATTTGATGTTTTGTCCTCTTCCACTTGAAATGCAATCGCCTCAACGACTTTTAAAGGAACTAATTTTCTTAATCTTCCAGGACAAAAACTCAACGATCCTGTTTCTTTAAATTTCGTAATCATTTTCTTTAATCCTTGAGATGTCATTGGACCTGTTCCAAGAATCTTCAAAGTTCGATATTTCCTTAAGGCTGCTGGTGCTGAATCGTGGTTTCGATAAAACCGTTTGACTAAAAAAATGAGAGATTGCAAACTTAAAGTCATTTTGAGTCGCAAACAATATCACATGAAGTTTTCACAGAAAGGATTCCCTTTCATACTGGCTAGCTGTTAAGGGATGTTTCAACTTTGCATATACTTTAGTTTTAAATGTTTGGTTAGTTGGTAGGTTGTCGTCGCACTAGAGCGGCGCATTAGGTTATTAGGAATTGGGACATTTGGCACTAAATTATTTTAGCAATATATGTATATATATATGTGTGGAAAGTAAAAAGGAATACAATAGAAACAATATGACAACAAATAGAAAAAGAATCCAGTCTGAAGATTTTTTCAAGTGTCACCCTCAGGCAAAAATTCAAAATAAGGGATTCTTCTGGCAGGAATTGGGCAATGTCCAACAGCATTGACCCCTCGTGACCCGAAAATCCCCGGAAAGTAAGGCCAAAAAGATACATCAGTTTAGCAGCAAAGGCACAAAACAATTTTAAAATCATCATCAAATAAAGTAAGACTATATACAAAAATATATAAAATAAACTTATATAATAATATTCAACTAAAAGTTAAATAACAAAATGGAAAGAACATACCAGAAACAGGCGTTGAAAATCCAACTATGCTATCTTCTCTGCTATTCCATTTGAATACTGTGAACATAATAATAAATGAAGAATCTGAGCTCCATCTATTGATTTAGTATCCAAAAGTCTATTTTATTTTATATATAAGTCTATTTTATTTTATTTATAAGTCAATTATTTATTTTTAGTCTATTACGAACCTGTAGTTTTGATTTCCAGCTCTAATGCCATCGTAAATAAGACTGATTTACAGTAATCTGTATTAAATTGTGAATGGATGTGATGCTAATGTTCTCAGAGCTTAGTGGCAAACTTGGCGACCATTTAGCGACTTGGAGTCGACTTTAATGCTCAAAACATCGGGAATTTTCCCAACACGTCTATTAGGAGCAGAGATGAGTCTAGAAGGCTCATGATTGGTTTAGAAGGCATTTAGACCCCCTTTCCGTCACTATATAAGACAGCCAGTCTGCGGAGTGAGTTGAATCATTTTGACACTTTTCCAAAAAATTCGTTTTCGGTTCGATGGGTTTGAGCCAGGAGCTTTCCGTTAAAAACTGACTCCTTTTTCTGGATTCATGCTGGACATGATCTTTTCAGAACAGTGCGTAAAGGCATGCCTAGGAAGATGAGTGCTAAGAGAGTGTGCGTTGATGACGTACAAAATATGATGATCGATGACGCACAGATAGCGACAAGAAGCAACTTGCTGTCGAAGACAACAAAATGAGGGCTACGCGAAGTTCGTATCCGAACAGATTGAACAAGAAAAAACGAAGTGCCAAGCTAAATACGCAAATCCCCCCATAATGAGGGAAAAGGCAGAGGTGTTGATGCAGTCTCAAATACTGTATTTGGAGAGCTTGTAGGGTGAGATATTCTCTATGCCTGTTTGTGTAACACAGGAGTTGTGCAGTCAGGAAGTTTTTGATCTCCCGAAGAGGACATTTTTGAGCACCGAAATAAAAAAAAAATCATTTTTTTTTTTTCGGAAAGTTCTAAATAATTTCTCGCTCTATGTTCAATACCTTCAGGAGTTGCACTCAAAGCGCAAAAAACGAACAACGGAGAAGAAAAAAGAAAAAGAAGATTTTCCGCGCCATGAGAAGCAGGCGAAAACAGCTGTATTTCATCATTCCTCGAATTATTTCTTACAATATCCGAATTTTATTCTGACGCAACATTCTTTTTTTTTGGCCTAAAACAAATGAAATAAGAGAAAAGAACAACTTTTCCCTTGTTTTAAAGAATTCTTGCTCATGTGAACGAAGAGTGAATCTATGAACATCTGCTTCATATAAAAATAATAAATTATATTATTCAAAGAGATATCGTCTTTTCAGTATTTAATCGCTTTTAAAACCACCGTCAAATGATATATTTCTAAGAGCGATGAGAGTTTGAAATTTTTTTAAAATCTACATAAATAAAAATGAATGTTTGTCTGTATGTCTCTTACGCCTTCCTAAGCAGTTCATCCGATTTCGATGAAACGTGGTCTGTTTATTGCTTACATCTATGGGATGGTTATAGGGATAGTACAATTAACTTTAAAAAAAACCGCAATGATAATGTATCTTTTGAACTAAAATCCTAAGAGACTCCTTCACTTAAATCCGTCTGTAACGTGAAACTTCAAAATGAAACATCAATACAACCAGACGAAATGAATTTATACCAACGAGAATTTACAAACTAGCGTTTATATATGATCATTCGTTAGATCGATTAATAAATGTAACTACAGTTTTTGAGAGTCTGAAAACTTTACTTTAACCTAATTAACATTCACTGAAATGAATAAAGATGGATGATACATATACATATATATATATATATATATATTATTTTGTATATTACAAACATGGCGCTCTTCAGCGTTAATGAAAAAAATTATATCGTCTCAACTGTTTTGTATGCTCAAACAATGTGGATAGCGCCTGCCATGTAGGGGGTGTGGAGAGTGCTATGCACCCGGGCCAGTGACTAATGGCACCCCCTCACCTTGATTAAGAATTGAAACAGTGTTCTTAACAATAATATTCTTATATTAGGTTGTTCGGAAAGTAATTTCGTTTTTTCCTGACAAAGGATTTAATTGCATTTTTCGCACCCAATTTCATACTTAAACCGCAAAATCATTTTATGTTTTAAGAGCTGATATAGCAAGGCTTGAGTGTGAAAAAGTGCAGCTGATTCTTCGCAGTAGTTTTTGGATGGTGCCCTTTTAAATATGGAGAGCAATAAACAGCATTTTCGTCATTTTTTTCTTTTTTGCTATAAAAGGTAAAAATGCTGTTCAAGCCAGAAATAAATTAGCCAATATGTGTGGAGAAGATGTGTTAACAGTACATCAGTACCAGAACTGATTTGCAAAATTTTTCCTTCAAATGAGGAGGCCAAAAACCACCTCGATCAGTTTTTTTTTACAGCAAAGACCAAAACTTTTATGAGCGTGTAATCATGTTACTACCAAAAATATGGCAAAAGGTATTAGACCAGAATGGCAATTTTATAATTTAATAAATAATTTATTCATTAAACGAAAATTTCTTTTCATTTTGACACAAAAATACGAAATGACTTTCCGAACGACAAAATACATACTAAAAAGAAAGCTTGTTTCTAGGTGCTGAGCATCAACTGACGCCTTAAACAGACAGAGATCGCAGCGATATCTATAAAAAGTCGGGAAAAGTTGGTTTATGAATAAGGAAATCCCCATCAAACATGTTAAGACAGAGCGGCGTGCCCGGCACCCAGAAGTCAAGACTGAGTTCAAATTTACTTGTAAAGCATCAGCTACCTACTTTTGATTATATCTAAAGTAATATTTTTTGCGATCCTTTACATTGCCAAATGAACAAAAATTTTTATTTTCAGGGAAATAAGTTTTCATTTATAGGTTTTTTTTAATAAACTTAAGTGGTGAAATTATGCAAAAAAATGTATGCATACATATATTTATACACGTAAGTTCTTTGCATCTCAAACTTCTTATTAAATTTTGGTTAATTTCATTGATCATTATATTCTATAACTTGTGTACAAAGAAAAATAGGATTGTTGGATTACATTTTTGTGTCGAGTGTTAACCGTTTCGGATAATTTTAATTAAAATTTATTGTAATTTTTCCTATTTCTCAAATATATTATATTTTCAAATAATTTTGTTGTATTTATGGTTTTTTTGTGTCATATTTGACAATACATTCAAAACATAGTTTTGATAAGTTTTAAAAAATGCAATTTTAAAAAAAATTCCTTTGAACGTAGCCGGATAACTTATATATAAAAAAACATTGGAGAGTGCAATTCACAGACAACTGACTTATATTCTTAATTATATCATCTGTAAATGTTAGATATGAAAAAAATAAGATGTTTCAAAACATTTTAAGCGTGAACTCAGCCACACGACAAGAAAAATGTCTCCTTCTCCGTTGGAAGATTTTGTTCCGTTGGATGGAATTCAGTCTGCAACTGGACACATCGGGATTGACACTTGAGCAGAAACGGGAGGAAAAACCATGAGGGGCTGTTTTCTTTTGACAAGGGAGTATTCTCTCAAATAGGACATTTTTGTGCAACGGAATAAAAATATTTTTTTTTTCTTTGGAGAGTTCTAAATCTTTTCTCGCCCGATGTTTAAATACCTTAAGGAGTTGCACTGAAAGCGCAAAAAAAGAGCAACCGACAAGAGAAAAGAAAAAAAAAAAAGATTTTTATTCCGTGCCATGAGCAGCAGGCGGAAACAGCTGTATTTCATCATTCCTCGAATGTCTTGTCACAATATCGAAATTTTATTCTGACGAAACTTTCTTCGTGTTGAATAAAGCAAACAAAATAAGCAAAAAGATCTACTTTTTCCTCGGAAATTTAAAGAATTCTTGCTCATGTGAACGAAGAGTGAATCTGTCAACAGCTGCTTCAGATAATAATAACAAATTATATTCAAAGATAGATCGTCTTCTCAATATTTAATCTCTTTTAAAAACTCAATTTGTACAAAATGATATTTTTCTTAAAGCGGTGAAAGTTTAAAATTCTTTTATAATCTATATCAATAAAAATGCATGTTTGTCTGCATGTCTCTTATGCCTTCCTAAACCGGTCATCCGATCGCGATGAAACTGGGTCAGCCCTTTGCTTACACCTACGGGATGGTTATAGGGATTGTACAATTATCTAAAAAATATATAAATTTGGAATCCAAACAGCATCTAATTACCAAGGAATCATCTCCAAGTAACTCCTCTATTCGATTGTTTGAAAATTTCATTTCTTTCTGTATGAATTGCAAACGAAATATTAAACTAAAAAAATACATTAATTTCTTTTTCAGTGCTATTTAATATGATTGAATATACAATAAATCAGTTAATATTAGCTAGTCAACAAATAAAGTAAGCAATGTATTGTATTGTATATTTTGAACTAAGATCCTGCGAGAGTTTATATCAGTCTGTAACGTGCAACTTCATAATGAAAAGTTAATTCAGCCAGAAGAAATTAATTAATACCTACGAGAGTTTAAAAACGAGCGTTTGTGTACGATTATTTGTTAGATCGATTTATAACAGTAACTGCACATTTTGACAGTCTGAAAACTTTACTAGAACCTAATTAACATTCTCTGAAACGAATTATATACCGGGTGGCCAGAAATAAAACACCCCTACTCTGACCTCCCTGGATATCGAACTACTCAGTGTAAAGGCTTGAAAATTTGTGGACATATTATTCAAAAAATGGGGAAACGGATTTCACGAAAAAAAAATTTAGTTCCAGAAATCACCGACAGGTGGCGCTGTACCACTGGACGTATGCTGAAAAGACACAAAAACACGTTTTAAACACATTTTATTTGAAAGTACCAAGCATACATGAAACAAGGACGTTATCGATGCAGGGAATGCTGCTCAATATGGTTCCCTTCCTGAAGATGTAAAATGTGAAGTCTGTGGACAGCTTGTTCAACTGCGGATCGTAACTGGTCATCTGAGATGCTTCTCACATGCAGACTGATACTCTCTTTCAAATCTGCCAAGGTTATCAGCCGTTCTCGATAAACAAGGTTTTTTAAGTGTCCCCAAAGCCAAAAATCACACGGATTAAGATCCGGTGAACGAGATGGCCAAGTTGTCGGAAACGCGCGACTGATTATTCTGTCAGTGGTGAAATGTTGGCGAAGAAACTGTTGCACAGGGAGTCCAATGTGTGGAGGTGCTCCATCTTGCATAAAAGTAATGGTGTCAAGGCATTGGCGCTGCTGCAAATGGGGTACAACAAATGTTTCGAGCATCCTTTTGTACCTGTTGGCCGTCACGGTACATGTCTCAAGGCCATTGGAAGTAACCTCTTCGAAAAAGAACGGTCCAAGGTTGAATGTGGCTGTGAATCCACACCAGACTGTAACTTTCGGTGAGTGGAGTGGAATCTCTTGGAAGGTACGGGGGTTTGTCGTGTCCCATATGCGACAGTTATGGGTGTTCACTGTTCCACTGAGGTGGAAATGGGCCTCATCGCTCCACAGAATCTGCCACGGCCACGATGCATCCACTTCAACTCTAGCAAGAAATGTCAATGCAAAGGTCAGTCGCATCTCCCTGTCTGTGGCCAGCAATTGTTGATTAGGGCGGATTTTGTACGGGAAACAATGCACCATTTTTCTGAGTACGTTCCACACTGTGCTATAGGGAACACCCAAGTGTCGTGACACTGCACGTGCACTACTGCAGCCTAAAACATTATCCATTGACTGTTCAACAATACCGGTGGCAACATCTTCAACGACATCTGAACGAACCGGTTTGCGTCCTCGACCAGGCTGAACTCCAAGATGTCCAGTTTCCTCGAATCGAGCGATCATTCTCCTGAGAGCTTGTGGAAGCAATGGTCCCTTACGCAAATCCTTAAGTCGGCGAAACTCTCGAAGTGCTGCTGGAGCATTTCCTTTATTCTCGTAAAACAACTTCACAAGCAAAGCGCGTTCTGGCAGCGTGACAGCCATCACTAATAAGAATGACATTCCCCACCTTTTAACTTCTTTTATACCCAGAACATGGCTTCTAACCATGCTTTATGCAAATTTTTCTGGTTACAGTATGAAATTGCAGTTACAACGGGAGTTCTAGCTTCTTTACTATTTTTATTTTCCATAAGGGGCAGAAAAATTAAAAAGGAAGCATGGAAGCATTCCATTCCGCATAAACATTTTAATTTTTTTTATTATTTGTGTCTTTTGATCATAGTTCCAGTTGTGCAGCGCCACCTATCGGTGATTTCAGGAACTAATTTTTTTTTCGTGAAATCCGTTTCCCCATATTTTGAATAGTATGTGTACAAAATTTTGAGCCTTTACACTGAGTAGTTCGATATCCATGGAGGTCAGAGTAGGGGTGTTTTATTTCTGGCCACCTTGTACTATAGAATATGAATATAATTTTGTTTAGTTTAGTTTAGTTATATTAACGTCCCGTTTAAAGAAACACGAGGGCTATTTTAGGACGGACCTCGTCATTTTGAACCAAGATCAGATGACGAGGACGACACCTGAACTGGCAGCCCCCTCTCCACAACATACCACACCAGCGGGAGGACGTTTGACCTGACAGATTTAACGTGCAAGAGACCCTCTCACACGACGGTTCTTCGGTTGAATCGAGTCTCGAACCTGAAACCAATTCAATAATTTTTCTAATTTTCTAAATAAATTTTAAAATATCAAACGCAATATTTTGTAAAATATGCTCCATTAGTTTGAGTTCGACTTCCTCGTGATTATGAGAAAAAAGTACAAATTATTTTTTCTGTATTACTACCAACTATTAGTTCACTATTAATTAACTATTTATTTTATCACTTCTGACTACTAATTCACCATTTTTTTTGTGTCCAGGCATAGTTACTATCTAGTATATGTCATGTAGTTGACGTAAGATTGATTATAAGGAAAAACAGATTATCCCGTCTGCATATAAAATAACATTACTTGGAAGAAATTAATTTACGACAAATATTTTTTTTAAATACATGATTTTATGTTAAGATAGTAACATTTCAATTTCTTTTAAACAAAATTCTTACTTACAGTATCCGACTGCGTTAAAACACATTGGAATTTATTTTTAAATTGCTTTTTCTTGTAGTTTAGACATTCCTCTTTCCAAACCAGTTCATGTTTTCTAGGAAAAGAATGGCCTTCCTATCAACCACAAGAATATTAAGTAAAACATTTTATAGCAAAAATTAGTCTTTAACTTCAATTTTCTCAAAATTTTAATTTTCATAAAATCTCTCCTTCGTTAACTTGATACCTAAAAAATAGAGGTATTTACATAAAAATTTCAGGGTGTGTTTTAAATAATACGGGCAATGAAATGAACTGAAAGTTTTATTGTTGATAAAATACTTTTTCATTGATAAGTTTTTTTAGAAAAAAATAAGTTGTGAATTTATGGAAAAAAATTCATGTAAATGCATATTTTAACCTATAACTTCTTACATCTAAAAATATTTCTTAGATTTTTGTTCATTCAATTCATCATTATATTCTATAACTTGTGTTGAAATAAAAATAGGATTGCTGTATTAAAATTTTGTGTCGACATTAAATTTCATGAAAATTTACTACACATTTTCCTATTTCTCAAAATAAATTATGTTTCCAAATTATTTTTATGTATTTATAGTATTATGTATTATAATTAACAATACATCTATAGATCTAAATTTTAAATTGTTTTTGAAAAATCCGGTTTTTCAAAAATTTTACTTTTTACGTAATCGGATACCTTAAATACAATTTTTTAAATAATTTTGCTTTGAAATTCATCAGTTCCTTATTTACCAGGATTTCATATTTTCTCAAAGAATAGTGGCTGCCTTGTCAAAAGGGAATCAATAAATAACAAAATTTATCTTTCATTTTCATCCTCGAAATATAGATAATAGCTTAGCTCAACAAAATGAAGCCATGAATGTTTTTATTTGAATATTTTCAACTCAAGTTTAAATTTATTGGCCATCCAAGTAATGACGTAAGGCCTTTTTAAAAAGCATATGCATAGACGTTCCAGATGTGTTTGTAACAAACACATAAAATTCGGATGTCTGCCTTTAAAATGGGCTTTACTTTATGGATAATACCCAGAAATAATTTTATCTTTACAGCGAACGTCCTTTAAGTGAGCATATCTTTCCAGTTTTAAGTTCAGTCTTCTTCCATGATAGAGCGTAAAATCTCTTTTATTATATAAACATGGTTTACACATTTCTGTTTTGATAATGAAGAAATTTTGACACAGCCGTAAATTAAGGTTTTAAGGGAGAAATTTCTTTGATCATATATTGAATATGCATTTCACATCCATATTCTCCAAGTTTTATACTACTTACTTTATACGATTTTAGTTATTATGCATTTTATTTGATTCATAAAAATATAAATAAAGACACATAAAGTATTTTCTCTTATGTGAATATAAAAGATGAGACACAAATGGCATACCACGTACATAGCAGTTTCCAAATCACATTCTCTTTGTTTTCCTTTACGAAGGTACTTCCCATAAAGCATTTTCAAAATATTATCTGTCTTATAGAGAAGAATCTTTAGACAATATGTGTTGTTGAAATGTGGACAAATGTTCACCTATGTTAAAGAAAATTTAGTGCAAGAGATGCCACCTCTTTTAAAGTCGTGTTTTTGGGTTTTTTTTTACATTTTTAGCATTTTCATAGAGATTAGTTCATTTTTTTCAGAGGAATATTTATTTAATGTAAAAGTACTCTTTAAATTAATTTCTGATAAATAAAACGGTCTTTTAAACACTATATGAATCTACTATTTTTCTTCTTAGTATAATCGCATATTTTGGATAATTTTCGTTCTTAAAATGTCATAAGTGAAGTAAGTTGCTACAGTTTTAAATTATTAATTTATGAATATTAAATTATAATTCATATTTCCATTGCAGCAAATTCATCTTTTTTCAAAAAATCCATTGTCCCCTATACTAATGTCCGATATCAAAATTTTAAAATATTACAGTAATAAAATGACATCGAGTCTTACTTAAGTATAGAAATCTTCAAAATTCCATCACCATTGGTGAGTGGAAATCGATTATTAAGATTTAACTGAAAATTATGACGCATGTTTCATTAACCAGAAATGCATAAACTGCAGCAGTTATGAAGTAAGATCCATCTGTTAACAATTCATTCTAATTTAATCTTTTGTATTTTGGTGAGTAATTGAATTATTGATCACATAACCCAAAATCATATACATAAATAATTTATTAAAGCATTTTATTTGGAAATGACACTGATTACAAGAGCGAAAGAGCACGTGTAATAATCAATGGATTATCACAAAATATTCGAAGCTAGACGTTAAGTAAATACAACTTAATATGAAAAATAAAACATGTTATATACTTAGTAAGAAAATAAAAAGTGCTTTTTTGTATCATAAATCCCTGATATGTTTTGAATTTGAATTTTTAAATTTTGAACTTTTTTAAACTTTGAATTCGAAATAAGATTCATTTTCGATACCAATTTTTAGTTTCGTTTCTGATTCGTTTACTTAATTATATTGATTTATATTTGTTCATTTCGTTTAGCTTTTATCCAAACCTATGTTTTAGATTTATGATTCAAATGAATCAAAAATCATTACAAACGAAAGTCTTGTTTTCCAAGAATTATCCTCTTTTATTCCTCAATATGAATCAATTGGTAAAAAAAAAATAATGGATTGATTCATATATTCATATTCATATTAAAAAAATTCCTATATTCATATTCAAAAAATTCCTTTCACAAAATGTAACAAATACATAAATTCACTGATGATGGTAACTCATTTCACGGTTTGTTTCAGAACTTTTAACATTTTTTTTTTTTTTAAGTTTTATCGAAAAACCAAAAAAAAAATTTAAAACGATCACTTTTACTCAAATGATTTTACTTTCAAAGAAGAATCGTGCATTTCAACTCTTTCTAAGACGTCAAATTATTTCGATGCCAATAAACTAAAAGTAACTTTGGTAAATATTTTTATGTCAGACTGAATAAACCGGGAAGTCGCTCCAAATAACCCAAAAGTTGCATAAAATGTCAATGAATGATAAGGAGAAAAAACACAAAAAGATTTTCTCTATTCATTTCTCAAAAAAAAGATACATTTAAATTTAAATAAATAATAAAGGCCATTACACTATATCTCCGTTTTGTTGCTAGTACTTGGAACTCTTTCCCAAAAGAAAACGCATTTTTATTTCAATCAAAAATGGGAAATTTCTTTATCGAAATAAAAATCTTAACATTTTAGTGCAGATTTTAAAGAGTCATAACAGATAAAAAGTTTGTTAGAACTTACTTTAAAATGTTTTTACAGTAGGATTTTTAATTTCAAAAATTAATACACGACTAGTTTACTTTAGTTTTTTATTATAAAATATCAATACTGATTCATTTTTCTAATTAGGAAGAGATCTTTAGGATCAATTTTATTCTCTCCCTTTGAAATCAGACCACATTTTCTGTCCGTTTAGCCTTCTTCAGAGACCTTAGTAACTTAATGTACCATTTAGGTCAAGACAAACAATTTTCGGGGTTACTATCACTAAATATGCAAAACATTAGAATAATCCTTCCAATCCATATCATGGCATCTGGCACCCTATTATCATCATCAATTCATGAAGAATTACTTTTAGAATGATTATTTTATACCATTATTCTTACTTCCTCATTATTTAATGCTTTTTCCGTTACTTTGAAATTATTCAAAAATGTTTTAAACGGTAAAGTTATCTATTAGAAATTCCATTTATATCGAAAATAAATTTCATATAAAATTCATAACTTTCTATGGAATATAATATCGAATCGATATGGAAATTAGAAGTTAATACAGAAGAACAGATAAAAGTATGTTTTTCCTTAGAATAATTTGTCATTCTAAATAATATTCACTTCGACTAAGATTAATATTTTAAGAACAAAAGAAGAATACGATGAATAAAGAGCTTATACAATCAAATATTTTGATTAAAATTTTTAATGATAAAATGAATCACTCCACATAAATAAAAATGAATGCCTGTCTGTATATCATCCGATTGCGATGAATCTTTGAATAGCTATTTCTTGCACGTATGGTATTGTCATAGGCATAGTTAAATAATGTAATTCATATAAATGAAAATGAATGTTTGTCTGCATGTCCCTTATGCGCTGCCGATCCCCTCATTCTATCACGAGAACATTTCGAATACTTATTACATGCTTTTTTTTGTTTCTATTGATGATGGAAAAAAATCCAACCTTAAAGTTTTGAATAATAAAAATAAAATAGAATCAATATTATTTACGCTTCTCCTTTTATATATCCCCCGATTTCAATGAATGTATTTATTTCAGATAAGAGAAAAAATGCTATTCTTGCTATCATCCCTAATTAAGCCAAGACAGTTATTTTTAATTTTAAGGATATTTCAAAAATTATTTATTCTGTATATCTACAGAAGAAAAAATTTTGGAAGCAACGCGCAGGGTATCAGATAGTTAAAAATAAATAAGAATCAACTATGTCCAGGAATTTCAAGCTATAACTTTTGAAATTCCTGTAAACAAGAGGAGCAAAAAAATTTCTAGAATGTTTCGACATGCATTGGGATTTTTTTTGGGAGAAAACGCACTAAACTTACATCACCTGTTACAGAGCTTTGAATATATGTATATTTGACGATCTTTTTCCCGAGGCTATACAGAACAGTAGATGTTTCTACCCTGTTACCAATTGATGTTAATAAATTTATAACTTCTCCATCTGCATTCTTGGAACCTTAGTAGCCTGGTGGTAAGGTTTCGGCTTCGGAGCCGGAGGATTTTAGGTTCAAGACTAGATTCCACCGATGAACCGTCGGATGAGGGAGACTCTTGCACGTTAAATCTGTCGGGCCAAATGCTCTCCCTCTGGTGTGGCATGGAGAGGGGGTTGCCAGCTCAGGTGTCGTCCTCGTTAGCTGACAGTGCTTCAAAAGAACGAGGTAGTGTTGCTTTACAATGAAATGTTCATATAACTAACCTAAACTAAAATAAAACTAAAATCAGCGCTCTTTCAATGTATCGCATTAGAAAAAATGTTGAAACTGTATAGGGTGAATTATTGCATCACCTGGATAATATCCCTATTACTGAAGAGACTTGCAATGACGTATAAAAATGTGTTGAATTTAAACTTTCAACTATTATTGGTAACGTTCGACAAACATCGAGGTTATATTTGGTTTCCTTTTCTTTTAAGGCAACCGACTTCATTCAGAGAAAAAATTTGGATTTTGTAGAAACTATTTATGGTTTTTAGATGTATTGTCAATTATAAGCACTATGAATATAAAAACATAATTTTAAAATATAATATATTTCGAGAAATAGGAAAATGTGCAGTATATTTTAATGAAATTCAACCAAAACGGTTAACATTTTACACAAAATGGCAATGCATCAATCCTTTATTTCTATGTACACACAAGTTATGGAATAAAATGATGTATGAAATGAGCCAGAATCTAGGTAAACTCTTGACATGAAAGGAAGTTAAAATCTTGAGATCTAAAGACGTGATGGATAAAAATATACTTTTTTTTCCATCATTTCACAATTTCATTTTTCTAAAAACAAATTTTAATGAAAAGGAAGTTCACCAACAATAAAACTTATGGTTCATTTCATTGCCCACATTATTTAAAACACTCTACAATTCGTATGTAAATACATCTATTAGTTTTTGAGATACCATGTTAACGGTGAAAAATTTTTATGAACATTAAAATGGAAGTGAAAGGCAAATATTAGCTAAAAAATACGCTTTTCTTAGAATTCTCAGGTCTTCCTTTTCCTAGAAAGGATAAACTGTTGTGGAAAGATGAAAAGTCTGAACTTCCAGAAATAACTCTTTTTTTTTAAAAATGCGCCAATGTGGTCGAAAACCAATGTTTCTAACGTAGCCGGATACCTTAATAGCACTGCAAAGTCGGAGTACTCATTTATAATCACTCTGTATAACAAAGGGGAAAGTTGTTGAATGCTTTCCAAAACAGGAATTCAGGCTTTCTTGAGATTTAGTTGCGTTTGATGAAGAATGTGACTTGAACATGGTCATCTCCTTCTCTAAACAATAGCTCCTCCTTTTGTTCTTTTCCCAGAACATTTGTCTTTCAATCGGAAACACGCCTTTAATTTTGCTCTGATTAGAAATGTTTGTTCTCTTGGGGAGTGTTACCATTATAATGAAACAACATAATGTTTTAATCCCTTTTCAAGAAAAGCAGTTGTTCCTGGTGTCAGTGAAACGACCCATTTAGGCAAGAAATTAAATAAGGTTGCCATAAATAAGCTGAGATATATATTAAGAGATTTGGAAACTTTCCCACTGTTCTTTAGCATTTTGTTTGGTTTATTGAATTTTCTGCTGCATCTATTTTAATTGATGAAATAACAAAAAATACGGTTATTTGTGTGAAGGATGTATCACTATTATTTACCATTTGCCTTTTTTCTAAGAATTTTTTTTTGTCTCGGTCACCGAAATAATTTCATTTCATAAAAAAATCTTTAAATTGGTTTTAATTATCTGATGCTTTTATGGTTGATAACTCCTTTTTTTTTCGTAAGAAATCTTTCATAAAGTTTATCATTTATAAAGAATTACTTTATTTTTACATAAATAAGTGTGCGAAGACATTTGTGTTGGCTGAGCATCTAAATTTTGTATAACTAAAACGCAGTATTATTAAATGGATTTGCAGTCCGCCAAGTTATTGCCTTATCAGGCAATATGTCACTCAGCATACTGTGCAGTAACTTCCCATGTTTTCCACATCTACTTTATTTCCCTGAAAATTTTCTATTTTTTCCTTCCTTGTCAAATTTTTCTTTGCAGCAGAATGTATTTCCATAAGTTCTTCGATTGTTCTTGCAATATTCGTCCATCAGGTCATAGATGTAGTAGATATCTATATATTGGCTCAAAGTGTTGGCCAGAGACAAAAAATTTGTCGATTAAGAATGCACAACTCTTTATTAAAACTCCTCGATGTCACGTTCGACAACGTTATCCAAGGAAAATTCCTTCCAAGCAGATATAAGATTAAACGACTCAACAAAGACTAATAAAAGTCAATTCAGCATATAATATCATGGTATCTGTTTGCTTCTCGTTCAGTGGAACTTCACACTGTAAGCGAATCTTTTTTTATTAAAATTTCATTTTGCTCTTTATGTGAATTACTCGTAATTCTAGATGCTCCTTGAGTGATGTTGGCTTGCATTTATCTTCATCACTATTTATAGTATTACAGATTTTCTATCCTTCTTATTATCCTAATCCGTCGGGTTTGTTTACTTGTATAGTGGGGTGTATGGTGTGAGAAGATGAGCACACAATGGTCAGTCCTTTAGTAGACGACACAACACAGACGACATTTATTTACAGGACAAAGTCAACAAATATTTATAACACAATTATGTACAAACGACAACTTTATACAGCCGAGACTGCACTAGGACTGCACACAACAGCACCCTACCGCAGACAGTAATTCACAATAACAACAGTAGTCCACTGTCAGAAATTTCGTAGTGACAACGTTCACAGCTCACAAAGCGGCCAGACAGGATTCAGGCAGGAGAGGAAATCTTTAAGGGATTCTGTCTACACTCGCGTATGTCTCTCCGGAGCAAGCTGAAACTACTCTTCTGTCTCTTCTTGCCTTCGCTGCCGATTCACTACTTCACACAACGAGCGACTCCTCAGATCAGGACAGCCCCATCCCCGACGACGACACAAGACACAGGGACGACAAAATAGGTCATCATAACTCTTTCGTTGCTTCGATAATCTCCTGGCGACTCCTCCGCCTTTTACGCTACTTCCAGACCTCTCAGTTCAGGTCTACCGATCGATCACACAGTGCAAGATCGACACACTTAACAGACTTCGACAGAAAACACGACGGATGCATACGGTGAAACAGCACTACGCTGATACTTTGGTATTCTCATGACAATTTCTCCGCTCAAGACTCCTCAATTCAGGTCTACTCGCTCGATTACCATAACCCTTTTTTTTCTCAAGCTTCAAGTGGCTCCTTATATAGCAGAGGGTGTCGGGGCTAAAATCATCAGGACCAGTCACGGTCATTCTGGGCGTACCTGGAAAATTATCTATGTTTCATGTATAATACATTTTGTCGCCTCAGTCGCCAAATGATCGTCAAGTTCGTTGCTAAGCTCTGGGATCATTGATGCGACACCCGGGCACCGTCCAATACAGCTGTCTGTAAATCAGTCTTCTTTACGATGGCATTATTAGTGAGAGAAAGCAAAATTACAAGTTCAAAACAATGCTGTACGAACGATGCAAGGGACATACAAAAACAAATATTATCGATCAATTTTGCTATGAAAATGAAAATTATTTGTTGCTTTCTAAGATCGATACAAAACAATAGGCAAATATGCAATTAATTTTTATTATTGTGGAATAAATATAAAGTATTAGAAATTATAATTTTTTTGGAATAACAATAAAAAATTAGAAGCATTCATTTTAAACTTGTTGTTTCTTGCAGCATTTGCCATAGACAAGCCCACCGACGGAGTCGGCAATTTTAAGCCGAGAAAGCATCTCATGTTTTCAGCAACGCCATCTAGGACCAAGAGTACGTGTTAGCTACTCATGCGTCGCAGTCGCCTGCACCACCCCTTTTTACAGCAGGGCACACCTCACAGAACACAGATAAACAACTGTTTTCAAGCCGGGACTTTCAGACCACGGGAAAGACGCATTAACCCTATACCAGGACATCGGCCATTTTAGACTGTTACACAAAAAGCGTTCATTCCACTTGTAGAGAGAAAAGTATTTAAAGTCTCATTAATTTATTTAAATAATTTTGTAATTTGATAACCATTCTCTTTTTAATTCTTAATATTCACATACTTCATATTTACATACGGCTTTGAAAATCGATAATATTTGATATTTACATACGACTTTGAAAAATGATAATACTTGATATTTACATACGACTTTGAAAATTGATAATACTTGATATTTACATACGACTTTGAAAATTGATAATACTTGATATTAACATACGACTTTGAAAATTGATAATACTTGATATTTACATTCGCCTGGAATTAATATTTTTATATGAGGAAAATAATTAGTCAGCTCTTGATTTTTATGCTTTAGTTGCTCTTACTCCCTCTTAATTTTTTATCCTTTTATATAAAAGAAATAACCACGAATTAATTACATATTTCAAAATTCTTAATTACTCTCTTTAATAGAACTTAATTAATTAGGCAACATATCATTCCCTATCTATTTCCATATTTTAAAACAATTTTTTAATTAATTCATCCAATTCAACCAATTATTTCTATAATTAAATATCTGAAATCGACTGTACTACTGTTTGTGAGTAATTAATATCTGTTAATTGCATTTAATTCAGATTTGAAACTACGGGAATTCAGATGACTCTCAGAAATTTTAATGATGTTGTTGTAATAGAAGAAAATTTACCATGTTCCTTTGTAAGAAATAATGTTTGTGCTATTTTGATGTTTTATAATGCTTATGAATGATATTTTTTTCTTTTTTGTTTCAAAATATTTATGTCTAAAACGTTTAAATAAGTAATTAAAATAATTGATTCTGATATCTTTTAGCTAATAAATAGTTATCATTTGATCTGATGCGGTATCATCAGTTTATGAACTAATCAAAAGCTTAAAAAAAGAATCGGATGTATTTATTTTTTTCTTGTAAATGATTATATTTTTATATTCATGCTGACAAAAAATCATTTTATTTTTTATTTTCAACTAAACTTTTATTTAATATTTTTCTTTAAACATAAACATATGTATAACTATCAGTAATCGCAAAGCGTTGCCGGTGCTATAACATTCAAAAGGGAATATTATCTTTAAACTTAAGTCTGATTTATTTTGACTCTGTAATTTAATTGCAGTGCCATTTTAAGAGAGACAGTGACTTCGTTCAACAGAAGTTTCTCTATCTTTAGGCGTGTGTATTCTTTCTCTGATATTCGTTTCTTTTCTCTACATTTTCATTATCCGCAACACATAAGTGTTTTGGCATTTAAGGTGCTCCCTCCAAGCGTAGATTTTGCTTTTTATAGGGATGGAATTGTGTTTTAAATCGCCTTTTTAAAATCAGATGTAAACAAATAACAACAACTACAAAATGTATCGCATATGCATATCACAGAACTTGTTATTTGCGCATGCTCAGTTTCGCAAAGCACAGACATTGCTGTTATACACAAGAGCGAATCGTTAGTTAGTATGTAATTAAAATCGCAATTTTTTATTAATATATGACTTCAATATAATAAAACTTTTCCCATTAACTGTTCTACCAATATCCAATTAGCCGCTGTGGCCTGGTGGTAAAATCTTATTTTCGAAACCTGAGGGTTGCAGGTTCGTGGCAAATTTCCACCTAAAAAGCGAAGTGTAAGTGGGTCTGGTGCACTTTAAATCCGTCGGGGCTAAGCGTCCAACCGCTGATGTGGTGAGGAAGTTTAGAAAGAGGAGTTCCAGCTCAGGTGTCATCCTTGTTATCTAACCGTAGTTCAAAGTTACAAGATCCGTCCCAAAATTGTCCTAGTGTTGCATCAAAACGGGACACTAATATAACTAAACTAAACCATATTCAATTATCGCCAATATCATTTAAGTATTCATCTATTTTTTTTTCTTTCAAAATACAGACACTTTCAGGAGACTTCATTTTATAACTATGTATAGATGTCTTCAAATATTATTATGAATTACGATGACAGCATCTTGGAATTGGTGGATTATTTGCCCTATGTTTGTATTGCATTTGCTTTAATTTTTTATTCATTAAAAGATAATTTTCGACAATGGCTTGTTTTCAATTCAATTAAGAGTATTCAGCAATTGCCTCATAAAGAACGTTTAACACGAGCTCAGTGGCCAAAGAGTCAAAGTACTCGATCCAAACCCAGAGATTGCGGGTTTGATGCTCGTCATGGCTGTAACATGCAGAGCGTGGATTTTTAGTATGTTTCCGTATGTGTTCTCTAACATTCTGGACCTTTCGTTATCATGTAAATGAGTTGTTTCTAGAATATACTGCCCATGTATAAAAGATGATTCCCGCTAGTCGTGGACCATTTCTCGACTTTGTAGAGATGCAAGATAGACTTTCCTTCAATAAACCTGTTTGTTAGTTTAAAACTGACGGTGTGTTTATTTGAATCTTCATGACAATATTACGGAATATCTAGATTGTGAACTAATTTTTGTAGATTTATATCATCCATAGCGATAATCTGACTTCCACATGATTCGTGAGAAGGCGTTATTTGCTTACCTTTTTCACTATTTTCGGGTCCACGTCCTGGCTTATGGATAGCTTATCTTCCTAGAGTTCTGGGCGTTCCAGTGTCAGGCATGGTCGTTATTCTGTGTTCTATCTGTGAGTAGTGTGAATGTGCCCCTCTGTAAAAAGAGGTTGTGCAAGCGAATTTGTATGAAGTAGCTACATCTTACTCTTGGCTCTAGTTGGTGCTACTGTAAAACATGAGAAGATAGTTTAGACTTAAAATCAATGACAAAAATCAGCGGTTTATCAACGACAAGTGCCATTGGAAACAACATTACTATTTTCAATGTTAATAAAAGCTGATAAATTCATTTTATTAGCGATCAATACGGTTAATTTAAAATAATACAAATTGATTTTAAAAGAATTTTGATCCTTTGTATAACTTGATAAAATGTTTTTCTCGAAATATAAGATAAAATTAAATAAAACCGCACTATTTTTCATCTATTATGTGAAAAGCTTAGTAGTAAATATTTTGCTCTGGTCTTAAAGTTAAAATGAAAATATTTGGAATACCTTCAGGGTTTCCATGGAAGAAATAAATAGAAAATAGCTTGTTTTTCATAATAACAGTTATAATTAACGTTACTGTTATTCTGGATTTTATTATCTGTTATTTCTCTTCCTATAATCTTCCATCTTAATATTTTTCAGATTTTTTATAAAATTGTGTAGACATTTTTAAAAATAAAACTTTTCTTCCACAAAGTGCACTAAGTTTCCTTTCATTTAAAGTTAGAAATCAGCACAGCGAAGAAATTTATGGTAATTATCGAGCGAACTATACTCGGCTATATTTACGAGGGGAACATAGTACAATATAGTATGGCATTGATCAATATTCGCAACATTGTTTAATATTATATAATATCGCACAATATTGAGCATCAAGCTATGTTACCTGGATATCGATGACGGGAAGTGCCTTCTATGGGATGGGTTGTATTTTGGCGGATAATAGCAGTTTGGACTGAACCATAGTTCCATAATGATGTAGTGCCAATTCGGCCATACAGATTCTCCACGTGGTTATAAGGCGAGTCGTGGTAGATATATGCGATTAACTTACTGCGAAATCATTATCACATCTTTAAGACCTCGGCGTCACCTCATAATTGAGAATAAGGTGCTAAGTTGGGGGATCTGGCTCCTCTCATCGATGACGTGAAGTACTCTCTACGGGGAGGGTTGTTCCGTGGCCGGTGATGGCCCTTAGAGCTCACCCATAGTTTTTGCCAATGTTGCTGTAGCGCCGGTCTGATCATTCATTAATTTTTCCTTGTGTCTTCTGGTTTGTCGGGGTATCTGTAATATGCGTTGTCATATTTTTAACAGCAAATGATGACTTCATAACAAATTAATGAGGCACATGTCATAAACAAGATAGTAGGCATGAACATTAGATTTATTAGACTTTAAGACTCTAATACGAATATCACTATACATAAAAATTGCAAAACGCATAGATATTCATTCCAATGCGCGAAATACTTTCTTCCATAACGGGATGGATCTATCAAAATTAGTTTGTTTAGTTTAGCTATTTTAACTTCCCGTTATGAAGCAATACTAGGGCTATTTTGGGAAGAACCTCGTCATTTTGAAACGTTGTCAGAGGACGAGGAAAACACCTAACCTCCCTCTCCACACCACACCAACTGGAGGACATTTGGTCTGACAGATTTAACGTGCAAGAGACATCTTAGTACGACGGTTCTTCGGTGGAATCGGGTCTCGAACCTGAAGCATCAGGCTATGTTACCTGTGCATCGATGACGGGACGTGCTTCCTATGGGATGGGTTGTACTTGGGCCTAGACCTTACCACCAAGCCCCCGCAAAATTAGATCCCACAAATATAATTATCCTTACCTTTTCAAAAGAATGCATGATGTGCTCATATTCGTAGATAAATATCCTTGTTTGAAATTACTGAATATAAATGTAACTTTAACTGTTAAATGTATTTCGTTTTAAATTTTCAAATCTGCAATAATTTGTGTGATTTTATAGTAAGAATATTAAATGTAGCGGGTTTTTTTTTCATTAAAATAAAGATAAAAAGCTTTCATTTCTATCAATAATATGAATCAACACAAAACAATAAAAGGGAAATGCATTCGAAGAAAAAAAATGCCCGAAAAAATTTCTTTCATTTAATTAACAGCTACAATTAACCATTTTCCTTAATTTTGCAAATATTAATCTGGCAAAAAACTAGAGTAAATATTTCTTTGTGAAAAAAAGCATTTTTTTTCACTACATTAGTAAGAAATAATGAGACGGAACATTGTACGATACATTTCAGACGTTAATTCTTTTGAAAATATTCTAGAGACTTTTAGATAATCATATTTTTCTTTCTTTCTTAATAAAAGGGAAAGGAAAAGAAAAAAGAAACTGTTTAGAAGAATGAATTAGAAAAGAATTGTGAATTACTCAGTATTAAAATATATTTTTATTATGCCATCTATTTTTAAAGAATAAACGGTACACTTAATGATATCTGAACCGATATTTTATTATTCTCACTCTGCAGATATTAGAACATTACAAATAAAAAACCGCCAAATAAAACCGCCGCTTTTGATAAAAAAATATTTTTTTATATAAATCAAGATTTTATCATAAAAATTACTACAAATTTGTGGAATATTAAAAAATATTGTAGGCAATAATATTTAACTGCTTGCCATACGAATTTATTTAACTTCTTAACTAAATGACGAACTTGTAGCTTCCTAATTGGAATATTTACCATTATTATAATTCCTTTAATAATAACACGTTCCAAGTAACTTTTTTTTTCATTTTAAATTATTTCCTACTTTTCAATTAATTGCGGATTAAAAATGAAAAATTCAGTCATTCGACGCGCGTCTCAGACAGTGTCATTGTACGCGAAGTGGTTAATGAGAATATTTTCACAAATATGAAAATATATCCTAGTATAATTCATTACGACTTTAATATAAAATGTGCAATCTATCATAAAATGAGCAATCTATTTACAAATTTGCAGAAAATTAAAAAAATAATAATATAATAAAATATATTAGATACTAATACAGCCGGCGTCCTTTCATACGTGTGGCATGTATTCCCAATGATCTGGGGTTCTCGGGTTCGAGTCGGATATGGTTGTGCTTCTTCTGTGTTCTGTCTGTGAGATGTGTAAACATGTCCCCCCCCCAATAAAAAGAGGTCGAATAAGCGAAAGTGAAGAAGGATGTAGCTAAATCGTACTCTTGGCTCTAATTGGCGCCACTGATAAAACAAGAGACTCTCATTCCGGCTTAAATCTCTGACAGACAACTGTCAGTGAGCTTGTAAAATGCCATAAGTAACAACAACAACACGCTTTGTAATATATAAACAGCAACAGCTATAAATATAATCTTTTCATGGTTAATATTTTTATTGGTATTTCAATAAATATCTAAAGTGAATAATTAATAAAGAAAAAATAAGGCTTTCTTACTTTTATTTTTAATTCTATTTTTTAAAGGCAAATTGCGGCTGATTTTCAAGAAGCTTTATTTCTTAATAATTCATTTTATATGCTATAAAGGGATATATTACGAATAATTGTTTGCCAGAATTAGAAAAAAAAATCTAGAAATATAACCAATGAACGTATTGTTTTTATATGTGTAGTATTTTACAGGATGATAATGCTCAATTCGGGTATCAGAGTCATGGTTTGATGAACAAGAGGGTAAGTCATATCACTGACCTCCAATCCACCCGAAGGCACACGGATAAAGAAAACTGAATGACCGGACCGCATCAGCAGCAATACTGACAGGAACAGTGGTTGTGTCCTAAGGGCCATCACCAGTTTCATCCATTGTCTCACCAATGGATGAAACTTAATATAATTGAGCCGTGATGGTCTATTTTAGATAACTTAATCCGGTATCGATTACCTCCACCAGCATCTCATCAGGCCAAACGTCTTCCCACTGGTGTGATGTGGATATGGGGGTGTCAGCTTACTTGCCGTCCTCGTTATCTAACCGTGGTTCAAAATGATTAGGTCCGTCCCAAAATGCGCCCGAGTGCTCCTTTAGAACTAGATATTAATATAATTAAACTGAAATAAACTAAAAAGTAAAACCAACAGCATTTCCCCAATATTTTCATGCAGTATGACACAATATTCCTTATAACACTAATCAACACTTTTATGATACTTTTAGTTTAGTTATATTAACGTACTGTTGTGAAGCAACACTAGGGATATTTTCGGAAGAACCTTGTCATTTTGAGCCACGGTCAGATGACGATGACAACACCTCAGCTAGTACACTTCCTCTTTCCTCCAGTGGGTGGACGTACGACGGTTCTTCGGTGAAAACGAGTGTCGAACCTGAAACCTTCCGGAAACAATCAGGTAACCGCGGCCCTTTCTATGATTCGATTCTTAGCCAAACCCAAGCTATATTACATGTCAAAGAGGACCCGGCGTCTTATTAATAAGGATTAATGTATTGGTTTGTAGTGTTTTCTTTTATTTCAATTATCAACTGTATATCATTATACTATATATGAATAAAAAAGGTAAAGCAGGGGAAAAATATCCATATAATATATTTGTCCCTAACTATTTTGAGAAAAAATAAGAAAACTATAAGTTTTATTAATAGGTCGGTGTATAATTATCAGGTATTTCTTTGGTATGCAATATTTTAATAAAAATTCACAATTTTTTAAAATGTATGAATGAAAATATTCTTTAAGGCTATAAAAATGAGAGTCGATAACAATATTCACATACCCCATATTGTGATATATGATCACATTTAATAAGCCAGTAACAACCGCCAAACACCAGCGATCGCTTTTGTCAAATGGCTCTGTTACTGGACTTCAAACCCAATCATAGCAGGCTAGATCCTTGGCGGAATTCAAAGTGCACGTTGGAAGAATTCCAACCAACCTGTCGCCAAATTGGTGATCTTGTTCAAACAGCTGTCGTGGCGCCACCTACCCGCAGCAAACGCAACCATCTCAAAGTCGTCAGATTCACTTGACGCAACAGCAATTCTTTCCATCCGTCATAACGCTAATCCAAAAAACTTGGAGGTATCGGAATACTCGCTTCTCTCGCCAAAACGCCTGGTGCTACAAAAATCTTTCACCTCTTCCGACTGACTGGTAGGGGAGTATCTTCATAGGCCAGTAACAGCCGCTTGACATTGGCTATCGCTTTTGTCGAATGGATAAGTTACTGGTCTTCAAACCAAAGCATCTCAGGTTCGATCCTTGGCGGAATTTAACCCAGTCACAACCAACCTATCGCCAAAAATGTACCTTTTAGTTTAAGGTTAAGCTCGATCTCAACGAGCTAACGGTGAGGGAAGTGGATGAAGTCAGTGGAAGTAAATGAAGGGAAAGAATGGTTCGTCCGTTTCAAATTTGGTGAGGCCAGCTTAGAAGACAAGCCAGGAAGAGGTCGACTATCGAATTTCGATGACCAGTCACTTTGGGCAACTCGAATACTTGTCTACCGTTCAACCATCGTTCGGTTATTGAAGCAGTTTTAGAAGTGCACGGAAAAAAAAATATTCTCCTAATTAAACTATTATAGTAAATTTTTTATAACCAGTAACTTAATACTAAAATTTTTTATCCAGTAACATAAATTTAATTCTAAAATAATTTTTTTTTAAATCCAGATTTAAAAAATTATTCTCCAGACTAATAATTTAAAAAATTTATGATTGAGTTTTTGTTTCCTTCTTCATAATAAATAATGCTCCAGATCTCCTGATAATGTCATTTAAGGTATCCGAGTAGGTTAAAAACATTGTCTATCAACTACATTGGCGAAGTTTGTTTTTATTGTTATTTCTGGTATTTCAGACATTCCTATTTCCAAAACAGTTTTTCTTTTCTAGGAAAAAGAAGGCCTGACCTATCATCCAGGGACACATATTTTTTCAGCTAAAATTTGTCTTTCAACAACTCAACTTTCTCAAAACTTTGATTTTCATGCAAATTCTCTACCGCTAACATCTCAGATACTAATAGCAGCATTTACATAAACATGTCAGCGTGTGTTTTAAATGATATGGGCGATGAAATGAATTTTATTGTTGAAGAGGATTTTTCTTAGAGCTTGGTTCATCTCATTCATCATTGTATTATCTAACTTATGTCCAAAGCAAAATAGAATTGTTGCATTACCATTTTGTGTAGAGTGTGAACCATTTTGGAAAAATTTCACTAAAATATACTACAGAGTTTTTCTATTTTTCAAAATATATTATAATTACGAATATTTTTTAATCATACAATTTTGTATCATAATTGGAAATACATCTAAAAACAATAGACTTAAATAGCTTTAAAAAATGCAATTTTTCAAAATTTTTCATCCGAACGTGGTCAGATACCTTAATATCGCACCAGTAGTGATATCTGAAAATGAGTTTGAGAAAAAAAAATAATCCCATATACAAAGTAGATATGTAAAAAACAATTAAAAACCCATTATAACTTTCAGAACACCAATAAATATACTTTATTCTTCATCAATAGTTAGGTGATTTAAATCCTGGATTTAAAATTTCCATCATCACTAATCAGCTATAATGGAAACTTAAATATTTTGAAGGAAAACGTCGAAGAAAACTTTTAAGACTTATGGGATGAAAATTTAATTTAAGTGAGTGTTTCTCTTCTGAGTAAACTTACCCAAACTTTAGCAAAGTTGACAGTGGAATTTTATATCGAGGAGGCATAAAGTTGAAAGCAGTTTCCTGCAAATAGCTTTTATTGATAACTAATTATAAAGTCAATATGCGCATTACTGGAGTAATTAAGATAATAAAACGTAAAACATTAAAATCAATAGCCAAATTAACATTACCAGTCTTTATTCGACAGATTCGAAACATTCATTCTTTCTGTCTAACATTTAAACGAACTGAAAGAAACTATCATAAAACGGTGAAACAACAAACCAGTTGCAAAAAGCTAACTTCTCTTCCCCCTCGATTGCAGAGCTTAAACCACTTCACATACTCCGTCTAAAAAAAGATACTTACACCCACAAAAAATATCAAATTCATACTTTCTTAAATGCTACAAATCCTTTTTTTTAAAAAAAGAAAGAAAAAGTACTGTGCATATATTGAATTGTTTAAATTACATTGTTTGTCGTCTGTTTTAAAGAAACGCAGACTTTTTTTCAAGAGATTAAAAGTATTTTACTGCATTCTAGAAAGGGATTTTGACCAAGGTCACGTATTTATTTCAAGTATGTCATCTGTAAGGTTTAATCTCGAGACCTTTAGAAGATTCAGTTTCAAGAAAAAATATTTGTTTTTGCTTTTCTTTGCGAAAATGTCAACTAAAAAGAATAAAACAACCCGGATTTCTACTAAGGACTCTCATTTTGACGCAACGAGGAAGAAATTTTACGGAAGCAAGTAAAATCCTTTGTGATTGAATGCAGATTAAACAAAAACTTAAAAGTCTTTGTAAACAGTGTTGACAGTTGAGAGGATTTACTTTTTACTGTAATTTGATGTTAAAACAGGAAACAGGCATTTGTTATTTTTTAATTTTTCACATGTATTTCCAATATCTTTTGGTTACTGAGTGTTCGAAATTATCTCAATATCATTTTTACGTAATCAATACGTAATCAATTTATGAGTTATCAATTTTTATCAAATTTATTTTAATAACTAGTTGATCCCCGAGGTTTGCTGCAGTCGAAAAAATAATATTATGTGCAATCAATCAATCATTTGGCAATGTTTTATCGAAACAGGATGAACGGAAAGGCAGTATACAAAATACGTTCAAACAAAGATTCTTTTTTGCATATTAGATTTGTGTATTCTTTCAGAATTGTAATGCTCGGTTTTCTTTCAGAAGGGCAATTAAAGGAATAATTTATCATGTCTCGTGATTCGTTTAATATGTTTCAGAATTCTGAGTTCAATTTTCGAAAATGGGATTAAAATATTTTCTTTAAAAATTGATTAAACAGAGAAAATATATTTATAATAGTTCACATGGCAATTGTGTATAATCTAACTATAGTACACAATACAATGTATCTAAACCTATAATACGAGGAATGGTTTCCAAGTCGAAAATCGCCCCAGAATTAATAAACTCCGGTAAACTTGGGGGTCTGGGGTTTTTGGCCACGAGGAATCGATTGGCGCCGGTTTTGAAGCGCTACAGTCGAGCAGTTCGGAGTTACAGATCGGATATTTTCAAACTTTATTAGTTCGCCATAATGGCTACTTAAATTTTCAAGCGATAACGTGCTGCCATCTATAGCCAATATGGCGAACTAATAAAGTTTTATGTTTATGCTGTTATAGGTTTATAATATGTTTCTTATGTATGTATATATGTTTGGTTTTTCTAAATAAATTTGTCAAAAATATTGAACTTCAACACACTTCAATCTTTACCTTTACTTTACCTTTGTATAGAATAGTTCCCTTTCCAAACTCTAACTTGGTTTAGAATAGTTTACAATGGTGCACTTTAACCGGTTATCTTTTCACCAATGGTTTCACAAATTTTCTTATGGCATGTATTGTTTTGATAAATCTCAATTGAAAATTTAAGTCTTCGAGTTAGCTTCGATACCTGTTTTCTCCAAGCGGAGCTCGGTCACCCACTGGTACTATATTAAACATTAAACTTATGTAGCATTTCAACTGAATCTATTGTTTCCCCTCTGTGAGTTATTTGGAGATTAATCCTTGTTCAATAGATGGTGCTGCGATCCATTTTTTTTTAATTTTAGATAATTGTACTACCCCTATAATCATACCGTAAGTGTAAGCAATAAGCTGATCCAGTTTCATCGCCATCGGACGAACGATTTAGGAAATCATAACATACATACAGACAAACATTCATTTTTATTTATATAGACTTTAAATTTCAAAGCGTTCTTATTTTATTTCAACATATTTGTTAGAAAACTATGAATTATTCATAGTAATAGAATGATTCCCCTAACAATTGAGAAGAAAACTAATAAATTTATTTTGCTTTCCGCCAAACAATTTGTTCATTATTTCAATGTTTCTAGTTAATAATAAGTAATAATTATTAAGTTAATAAAATTTAATACTCGAACACATAAACAAAACAATGGATTTAAAGTACCATCTTGCCATCTAGAAAAACCCTTGCACTCTAGCTGTAAGAAAATTGCAAATTTAAAATAATCCTATAATTCCTATTTCATTGAATATCTGAATATCTGAGACGAGGCTAATGAAATTGTTGTTTTATTTACATTATTTAAAATAGTCTCAAACCTTTATTATTTCTAAATGTAAGTAAGAAGTTTAGCGGAAGAGATTAAAACTAACACAAAATAATTGATTGATAGTATTTCTTGTGCTTCTGTATGTCGATATATCCGCATTTTATTTATTTATTAATAAAAGTTCAACAGAAAATTATACAAAAAGTATAAATATAAGTAATTGTAAACAATTGTCAATTAGTGACTTCAGAATGTGAAATACGTTTAAAAGGGGAAACATTAGGGCGAAGAAAAGAGAGAGATCTATAGAGAAGCTGCTTGATTGTTTCTTACCGGTTTAAACAGGATAATGATTCAAAATAATGTTCCCACATGAGAACTTGAAATTTGAGGGCATAAATTTCATTTTTACTTTTAATTCCTGTATTGTCTAAAAGATTTATTTCAATTCCCAAATTCATTAAAAAATGACGTGCTTAAAAAAATCCTATTTCTCAAAGTATTTTCTTACAAATTGTGAGTAACTTTCAATCTTAAAGACTGGACAATTTATTTTCAGTTGCAAGAATGTTAACAGGATTATTAACAGTCACTTTAATAGAACAATGTAAGAAAATTCCATACTGCTTTAGATTTACAAAAAAAAAATCTCATAAAAAATCTTTTTTTTTAATTTCTAGAAATCCTAAAGTAAATTTAATGAATCGTCCTAAGCAAGTAAACTGGGAGAAAAATTCTTAAAAAACATAAGAAGTATAAAAAAAGAAATAAGTTTTTTCCAGGAATATTTGTGGCATCTTCATTCTTCCCACGAAATTATTTTTTAAATAGAAAATAAATAAAATTCCTACGAAATTATTTTTTTTAAAATGGAAAAGAAATCAATGGAGAAAAAAATCATCCAATCAGTTTATAGTTAAGTGATTTGATGTTTAACAGAGTGTTTACGATGGAAGAAATTCCTAACAACCCATTCCTAGAAACTAAAAACAATTAGCAATTAGGAAAAAAAAACTCAATTTTAGCAAAAGCACAATTGCAAAATAAATCTAGAAAAACATAAACGAATAAAAAAAATGTAACTAGAATTTTCCCCCATAAACTGTTTTTAAATCTTTCGTTCCTATTTTTTTATTCCGCAGTTACCGAGGTTTTTTAATTTCTGGGGTTTTTCTTGATTGCTTTATAATTTTTTTTCCACATTTACGATAAAAGATCAGTGCAAATTAGCATTTTATTTTGCATTCTCTGCAAATTAAACACGGAATGATACACTTAACTTTAGAAAAGTAAAAAAAAAAAAAATTAAACAAAGTCGTTTTTAGGTTAATAAACAGGACAATTCAATATTAGATTCAATTTGCTGAATAATTCAGTCAAACATCTGAATGATACTTTAGATCAAATAATTCAAAGAACGAAACATATGTTGAAAAAATGTGAAAAGATTATTAAAAAAAATTGGAATTCAAATTCGGCTAAAAACGTAAAGCAATTTTTAAGATTTATTTTCAACTAATGTATTTTCAGCTATAACAACTGGCATAGTAATATAATTATGAATGGACTTACACTATTCATCATTCTATAATAAATGTGCCATTAATAATAAAATAAGAAATTATGTAAGATGATCATTTCCGCACCCTCCCATTTTTGAAAAACATTTTCTAGGGTTGGTGGTATGTTACGACAGGCTAGGTTTTATTGAATTTTATTTTAAGATCTCTTGTTAGATATGATATGTTAATAATTATCCGAATACCAAGTATTCTTTTCCCAAAAATCCAATCTATTTTATATTACGTAAAAATTGATGCAAGTAAATATTTAATGAGCAAAAAAATTATTTGCACGCAGACGAATTTTTGCACAAGTAACCTTAGAAAGCAAATTTGATACTATTCTTTTAGTTATTCATTTATTTAAATAAAAGGAAAATAAAAATAACTACCCATTTTGTTAAACAGTAATATAACATATTTTAACAAATAAGATAATGTTCTCTCATACTTATGTATTTATGCATATATAATATTTTGTTTGTCTACAATTATTAATTTATTTAACAGAAATCACAATCTAATGTGCCATTAACTATAGAATTATCTATGACGTAAAAAGAAGTTCAATATCAAAACTTTTATTGTAATAGTTTCTCTTGACACGTTAGACAACGTGTCATTGAATAATATTTTAAGAAATAATATCCCTTCATGGTCTGAAACTTTTTTATTCTAATCCCAAGAATTTTGTCCTGAGAATCCAATCTATTTTACATTACTTAAAAATGAATGTATATAAATATTTAAGATCACATATTTTGCTAGTATATTTATGTATACATAATATTATGATTTATTTAATCATTGATGTATTTTATGATTATGGATATCAAATGTCTTACAAGTAATAGAAATTTGCATGATGTAGAAAGATGTTCTATGTCAATTCCATTTTATTTCAATGGTTTCGCTTCTAGGACTCATTTAAGTGTTATTTTAAGTAAATGCACATTATCTTTTCGGTAAATAAAAGATATATTCTTTTTATTGAACTAAAAAAATTGTTATTGATATTAATTAAAATGCTACATTTTTAATTAAATTAATGTTTTATTTTAATTTATTAAATTTTCTTAAATAATATAATAATAATCATTATATTAAAAATACCTAAATAATATAATAATTAAACCTAAATAATACATATATATATATATGTGTGTGTGTGTGTGTGTGTGTGTGTGTGTGTGTGTGTGT